>JAJLRB010000861.1:0-29525 GCA_020976825.1 Odocoileus hemionus | reverse complement strand
TCACACCCAGACTTTATGACATCACAACTGTGTGTTCATGACATCTAAGCTACTCTGTCTCACATCACAGCCATTATATATCTGACTGAACATCTACAGTATGACTCCCATCACACCGCAATTATTGATGATTTAAGTGCCATTGTTTGTAAGATATCACAGCCAGAATATGCATGACTTCATATGAAGTACATGTGAAATCACATTCACTCTGTATGACGTCACATCCCTCTGTGGACATCACACCCTCTGTATTCATGTCATCACACACAGTATTTCTGACATCGCATCCACTGTATTTGCGTCATTATGTGCTGTGTATTGATTATACCACACCTGCAATATGTGTGATATCAAATTCACTCTATGTATGACATCATATGAATTCTATGTGACATCACACCCACAGTTTATGACATCACAAGACTGTAACCATAACGTCGGCACCCACTATGTTTATGACATCATATCCACCGTATATGATCTCATCCACTCTGTGTGTGTGACTACACAAGCTCTATATCTGTCTTCAAACCGTTATAACTGCCATCACACCCACTGTACATGTCATCAAACACACATTGTTGACGACATCACTCCAACTATGTAAGAGTTCACAGGTGGCATATGTATGCCATTATATGCCTTATACATGACAACAAATCCACACTTTATGACAAAAATTATTAGTATTTATGACATCACATGAACTCTATTCATGACATCACACGGATTATATACGATATGACATGTCATCTACTCTGTATGATATCACATTCACTATATATGTGACATCACACAATGACTCTATCTATGATATCACACACTCTAAGTTTATGACATATCCACTTCATATGGCATCACACGCAGTGTTGTAACAACACAACCATTGTGTAACTTCACAGCCACTATGTCTAACATCACACGCATTGTATCTGTGTCAACACACGCAAGGAACCAATTTTATCTAACCCAGTTTATGTATGATATCACATCCACTATATGTATGACATCACATGTACTACATAAACATCACATCCACTCATTATGACCTCACACCACTTATTTATGACATCAAGACCACTATACCAGACATCACATCCACTGTATTTGACCTCACGTTCACTGTATCTGTTTTGTCCCACCTACCCTACCAATGATATCACAGCCACTCTATTTATCATATCACAGCAAGTATACGTGGGACATCCTATCCCCTCTATTTATGAAATCATATGCACAATGTATGACACAACAGCACTGTGTGTTGTTGACACCACTCTCGCCAGATATATAACATCATTTGCATTTCAGATGATATCATATACTCTCTATTACACCAAACCACAGAATTTATGTTGCAACATCCACTTCACACATGATATCACACCCACTCTACCAGACATTGCTCCCACTGTTTTTTTGCCGTCACATCCTCTCCACTGATATCACGCCTACTCTTTGAATGACATCACACTCGGCATATGTATGGCAACATTTGCACCATACAAGTCATCACATTCCCAGGTTATGACATAAAACCACGGTTTCTATATAATCACACACACTCTCTTTGACATTGTATCCACTGTATCTGGGTCATCACATCCACTATATTGAGGACATCACTCCAACTGTATTTATGAGATCTCATGCGCTATGTAAGATGACATCATATCCGTTGTATACGGCATCATATTCACTCTATTTTTAACATCACAGCCACTGTATCTGTGTCATCACACCCACTCTTTCAATGATATGACAACCTTTGTATGTATGACCTCACACCCACTAAATGTATACCAACCTATACATTCTAAAATGCATCGTATTCACATTTAATGACATCACAGATTATTTATGACATCACATGCACTGCACTCATGACATTACTCCCAATATTGCTGACATTGAATCCACCCTATTGATGACCTCTGGCCAACTGTTTGTATGATATTACACCCACTTTATGTATGACATCTGATGCTTGATATATTTCGTCACAGCCACTCTTTATGAACTCACACCATTGGAGTCATCACACTACATCCACTGCATTCATGACATCACACACACTATATGTGACCACACACGCAAGACAACACAAACCTTATATCTGCCATCTCAGCCCCTATATCTGACACTACCTCCACGGTATCTGTGTCATCAAAACAGTGTATCAATTATACCACCCACACTCTCTGCATGACATCACACACACTCTACGGGGGACAAATTATTCAGTATGCATGACATCACCTGATCTCTTTATGACAACAGCAAGCTTAATATATGACATCACACCCGGTACATTGGTTACATCATATCCAGTGTATATAACAGCACCCATACTGCTTTCATGACATGACGTCTACTATACCTGACATCTCACCCATTATATTGGACATCACAAACACAGTATCTGTCTTGTCACACACTCTGTATCGTTGACATCACCACAAGTATGGACGTCATCACAATTTGCATACATATGACATCAAACACACTCTACATGACATCACATTCATTTTATGACATCAATCCTCAGCTTTAAGACATCACATCCACTGCATTCATGACATCAAATCTCCTATATGTGACATCATATCCACGGTTTAGGACATCTCATCCCCTATACCTCTGAAATCACAGCCACTTTATCTGTAACGTCACACCCACTGCGTTTGTGAATCCATATCCAATATATTTGACATCAAACACACTGTGTTGAGGCGATACAAACAGTATATCTGACATCTCTCCCTCCGTATCTGTATTTGTGGGATCACACCCTCTGTATCAGTGATATAAAACCAAACTGTGTGTATTTATATCACACATACTATAGGCTTGGCACATTATGCACTATATACGGCATCACACCCAGACTTTATGACATCACAACTGTGTGTTCATGACATCTAAGCTACTCTGTCTCACATCACAGCCATTATATCTGACTGAACATCTACAGTATGACTCCCATCACACCGCAATTATTGATGATTTAAGTGCCATTGTTTGTAAGATATCACAGCCAGAATATGCATGACTTCATATGAAGTACATGTGAAATCACATTCACTCTGTATGACGTCACATCCCTCTGTGGCATCACACCCTCTGTATTCATGTCATCACACACAGTATTTCTGACATCGCATCCACTGTATTTGCGTCATTATGTGCTGTGTATTGATTATACCACACCTGCAATATGTGTGATATCAAATTCACTCTATGTATGACATCATATGAACTCTATGTGACATCACACCCACAGTTTATGACATCACAAGACTGTAACCATAACGTCCCATCCACTCTATTCAAAACATCACATCCACTGTTTGTGACATCACATACACTATAGTTGTGACATCGCAGCCACTATAACTGTGTCAAGACAGCTACTATGTTTTTGACATCATACTCATTATATATGACATCTCACATGGTGTATGAATGACAACACAACCACTCTATCCGACATTACAGCCATTATATCGGTGTAATCACACTCACTTTAATGATTATGTTAAACCCAATGTACGTGTGAAATCACAGCCACTGCATGTATGACACTATAGGCACGTTATAAGACATCAAATCCACTCTTGATATCATCATGCGATTGTTTACATGTCATGGCACCCACTATGTTTATGACATCATATCCACCGTATATGATCTCATCCACTCTGTGTGTGTGACTACACAAGCTCTATATCTGTCTTCAAACCGTTATAACTGCCATCACACCCACTGTACATGTCATCAAACACACATTGTTGACGACATCACTCCAACTATGTAAGAGTTCACAGGTGGCATATGTATGCCATTATATGCCTTATACATGACAACAAATCCACACTTTATGACAAAAATTATTAGTATTTATGACATCACATGAACTCTATTCATGACATCACACGGATTATATACGATATGACATGTCATCTACTCTGTATGATATCACATTCACTATATATGTGACATCACACAATGACTCTATCTATGATATCACACACTCTAAGTTTATGACATATCCACTTCATATGGCATCACACGCAGTGTTGTAACAACACAACCATTGTGTAACTTCACAGCCACTATGTCTAACATCACACGCATTGTATCTGTGTCAACACACGCAAGGAACCAATTTTATCTAACCCAGTTTATGTATGATATCACATCCACTATATGTATGACATCACATGTACTACATAAACATCACATCCACTCATTATGACCTCACACCACTTTATTTATGACATCAAGACCACTATACCAGACATCACATCCACTGTATTTGACCTCACGTTCACTGTATCTGTTTTGTCCCACCTACCCTACCAATGATATCACAGCCACTCTATTTATCATATCACAGCAAGTATACGTGGGACATCCTATCCCCTCTATTTATGAAATCATATGCACAATGTATGACACAACAGCACTGTGTGTTGTTGACACCACTCTCGCCAGATATATAACATCATTTGCATTTCAGATGATATCATATACTCTCTATTACACCAAACCACAGAATTTATGTTGCAACATCCACTTCACACATGATATCACACCCACTCTACCAGACATTGCTCCCACTGTTTTTTTGCCGTCACATCCTCTCCACTGATATCACGCCTACTCTTTGAATGACATCACACTCGGCATATGTATGGCAACATTTGCACCATACAAGTCATCACATTCCCAGGTTATGACATAAAACCACGGTTTCTATATAATCACACACACTCTCTTTGACATTGTATCCACTGTATCTGGGTCATCACATCCACTATATTGAGGACATCACTCCAACTGTATTTATGAGATCTCATGCGCTATGTAAGATGACATCATATCCGTTGTATACGGCATCATATTCACTCTATTTTTAACATCACAGCCACTGTATCTGTGTCATCACACCCACTCTTTCAATGATATGACAACCTTTGTATGTATGACCTCACACCCACTAAATGTATACCAACCTATACATTCTAAAATGCATCGTATTCACATTTAATGACATCACAGATTATTTATGACATCACATGCACTGCACTCATGACATTACTCCCAATATTGCTGACATTGAATCCACCCTATTGATGACCTCTGGCCAACTGTTTGTATGATATTACACCCACTTTATGTATGACATCTGATGCTTGATATATTTCGTCACATCCACTCTTTATGAACTCACACCATTGGAGTCATCACACTACATCCACTGCATTCATGACATCACACACACTATATGTGACCACACACGCAAGACAACACAAACCTTATATCTGCCATCTCAGCCCCTATATCTGACACTACCTCCACGGTATCTGTGTCATCAAAACAGTGTATCAATTATACCACCCACACTCTCTGCATGACATCACACACACTCTACGGGGGACAAATTATTCAGTATGCATGACATCACCTGATCTCTTTATGACAACAGCAAGCTTAATATATGACATCACACCCGGTACATTGGTTACATCATATCCAGTGTATATAACAGCACCCATACTGCTTTCATGACATGACGTCTACTATACCTGACATCTCACCCATTATATTGGACATCACAAACACAGTATCTGTGTTGTCACACACTCTGTATCGTTGACATCACCACAAGTATGGACGTCATCACAATTTGCATACATATGACATCAAACACACTCTACATGACATCACATTCACATTTTATGACATCAATCCTCAGCTTTAAGACATCACATCCACTGCATTCATGACATCAAATCTCCTATATGTGACATCATATCCACGGTTTAGGACATCTCATCCCCTATACCTCTGAAATCACAGCCACTTTATCTGTAACGTCACACCCACTGCGTTTGTGAATCCATATCCAATATATTTGACATCAAACACACTGTGTTGAGGCGATACAAACAGTATATCTGACATCTCTCCCTCCGTATCTGTATTTGTGGGATCACACCCTCTGTATCAGTGATATAAAACCAAACTGTGTGTATTTTATCACACATACTATAGGCTTGGCACATTATGCACTATATACGGCATCACACCCAGACTTTATGACATCACAACTGTGTGTTCATGACATCTAAGCTACTCTGTCTCACATCACAGCCATTATATCTGACTGAACATCTACAGTATGACTCCCATCACACCGCAATTATTGATGATTTAAGTGCCATTGTTTGTAAGATATCACAGCCAGAATATGCATGACTTCATATGAAGTACATGTGAAATCACATTCACTCTGTATGACGTCACATCCCTCTGTGGCATCACACCCTCTGTATTCATGTCATCACACACAGTATTTCTGACATCGCATCCACTGTATTTGCGTCATTATGTGCTGTGTATTGATTATACCACACCTGCAATATGTGTGATATCTAATTCACTCTATGTATGACATCATATGAACTCTATGTGACATCACACCCACAGTTTTATGACATCACAAGACTGTAACCATAACGTCCCATCCACTCTATTCAAAACATCACACGACATTACAGCCATTATATCGGTGTAATCACACTCACTTAAATGATTATGTTAAACCCAATGTACGTGTGAAATCACAGCCACTGCATGTATGACACTATAGGCACGTTATAAGACATCAAATCCACTCTTGATATCATCATGCGATTGTTTACATGTCATGGCACCCACTATGTTTACCCTTTCCCCCATGGATTTTCCAAATTTTTAGAATTTCCCCCCCCAATAAATTTTATTTTAAAATTTTTTACCAAAATTTTTTTTGACTTTAAAACCCCTTAAACCCCCCTTTTTAAAAAAACCCCCCTTTTTAAAAACCCCCCCCTTTTGCCAAATTTTTTTGAATCACCCTAAATTTTGGGCAAAACCCCTTTTTACACAAATTTATTAAACCCCCTTTTAAAAAAAACAAAACCAAACCAAACCCATTTATTTTAAAACTTAAAAAGTTCCCCCTTTTAAAAAAAAACCATTTGAACCCCTATAAGGGAAACACAAAAAATTTTAACATAATTTTTACATTCATGGGATAAAAACACCCAAAATTTTTGAAAAACCCTTTTTTTAAAAATTTTTTAAAACCCCTTTTTTTAAACCATTCTGTTCCAACCCCATTTGGGCACAACACTTAAACATATCATTTTAAAATTTGGTTTTTTTTTTAACAAAAATCACCTTTTTGACCAATTGTTTTGGGCTACCCAAACCCATATTTCTAAAAAGTTATAATGCCCTAAAACCCTTTTTTCCCCACAATTTTGGGCATCACCCCAAATTTGGTTCACACAATGTATCCTTAATTGCCCAACTGAAACAAAAACCAAAATTTTGAAAAAAAAAGATTTTTCACAACCTTTCCCCCAAAAAGGAAATCATTTAAAAAAACCCCTTTGTATATATCACATTTATATATTATGACTCAACAAAGACTCTAAAACACACCTCAATTTAAAATCCCCTTTTCACAGCATTTAAAACACAACCCTTTTTACCCCCAGCCCCTATTTTTTCACCCCTTTAAATTTCCCCCAAAGGGAAAAATTTTTTAACCAGTTTTTGTTGAATCCAAACCCTTATTATGACATCAATGACAAAAAATCACACCCTTTTTTTGAACCACCCCTTTAAAAAAAAACCCCTTTTGACCCCCTTCATTATTTTCCCAAAAAAAATTTTTCCCCCCCCACTTATACCCCCCAACTTGCTCCATCCCCTTTTTTTTAACCCCAAAAACCCCCTATTTTTGAAATCTGCAAAAAAAGTTTGGGGGGGTTTTTTCCCCCCAAAAAACAAAATTTTTTTTTAAATCCCTTTCATAAAAACCCTTTTATCAACACCCCCCTTTTTTCCCCCACCCTTTTCCCAAATTTCCCCTTTTTTTTTAATTTTGGTTTAAAGACATCAACCTTTAAACATTTTTCCCAAATTTAAACAACCATTTTTTTTCCCTTTTTATAAAAATTTTTATAACACACCCCTTTTTTTTTAAAAATTTTTTAAAAATCAAAATTTTTAAGGCATCCCCTTTTTAAATCACCCCTGAAAATTTATACCCCCTTTTAATTCACCCTTTTTAAAAAAACCCCCCTGAATTATTCCCCCCCAATTTTAAAATAATTTTATTTTAAAACCCCCCCCTTTTTTAACCAAATTAAAAACTCAGATTCCCAAACTAATTAAACCCAAAAAACCCCCAAATTTTAATTTTACCCTATTTGACATTACCCCTTTTTTTCTCCCCTTTTTAAAAACACCAAAATTTTTAAACCCCAAAATTTTAACCCCTTTTTGAAAAACACCCTTTTTCCCGCTATTTTGACATCCCCCAAAAATTTTACAACCAAAAAACAACCCAACCTTTCGCATAAAAAACCCCCCTTTTAACCCCCTTTTTTTTCAAAAACGGGTTTTTAAAAAAAAATTTTAAACACACAACCCCCAAAATTTTAAAATTTATTAAAACAAACCCCCCTTTTTTTCCCCCCAGCTTTAAAACATCCCCCCTAAATTTTACATCAAAACCATTTTAACACACCCCCCGTTTTGGGCTACCCCATAAAATCCCCCTTTTTTAATCACAAAAAACTTGTCCACCCCCTTTTGACATCAACCACCTTTAGCATCAAAAGATTTGACCCTCAAAACCCTTTTTGAAACAACCCCTTTTTAAATTTTTAAAAAAAATTTTTTTTCACCCCTATTTAAAAACCAATTTTGGAATCCCCCCCCCCCCCCCCCCCCCCCCCCCCCCCCCCCCCCCCCCCCCCCCCCCCCCCCCCCCCCCCCCCCCCCCCCCCCCCCCCCCCCCCCCCCCCCCCCCCCCCCCCCCCCCCCCCCCCCCCCCCCCCCCCCCCCCCCCCCCCCCCCCCCCCCCCCCCCCCCCCCCCCCCCCCCCCCCCCCCCCCCCCCCCCCCCCCCCCCCCCCCCCCCCCCCCCCCCCCCCCCCCCCCCCCCCCCCCCCCCCCCCCCCCCCCCCCCCCCCCCCCCCCCCCCCCCCCCCCCCCCCCCCCCCCCCCCCCCCCCCCCCCCCCCCCCCCCCCCCCCCCCCCCCCCCCCCCCCCCCCCCCCCCCCCCCCCCCCCCCCCCCCCCCCCCCCCCCCCCCCCCCCCCCCCCCCCCCCCCCCCCCCCCCCCCCCCCCCCCCCCCCCCCCCCCCCCCCCCCCCCCCCCCCCCCCCCCCCCCCCCCCCCCCCCCCCCCCCCCCCCCCCAACTCCCTCCCAAACTTAAGTAACCAATTTTGGTTTATTCCATATTTCTAACACACTTTACGATACACAGTTTGAATCCCCCATTATTTGGGATCAACCCCTGTTCAGATAAACAATTTGTTTATTCCCATTATTGTGGCACATTATCACTATAAAACCACGGTTTTAAAAACTTTGCCAAATTTTTCCATCACACCAAATTAGCATCACATTGTTCCCTAACCCAAATTTTAAAAAGTCCTTGTTTAAAATCACAGTATGAATCAAGAATATGATATCATTGTTAAGTCACACCCTTGTACACTTGTTCATATCACACACGTAATTACATCCCGGACCTTATTTGCTTATTTAACAACGAATTGGTATACTTATATTATACCATGAATTTGGAAAACCCCAATTTGACACAACTGAACCATCCCCCCACCATTAAAATCCAACTGTTTACTCCATCACTAATTAAAATCCACCACTTTAAAATTCAAACCCAAATTTTGACATCACCTTATAGACACCCAAGGTTTAAAACAAACCCCTATACATTCACATTTTGGCACCCCACTTAAAATTTTTTAACCATTACGGTGAATCACACCCTATTATGAAAACCATTATGAATCAACCATTTATATTGGAGTTTAATTTAACACCCACTTGTTAATTTATAAAATTAATTTTCCACTTGTTACCAACTTTTGCTTCAACCTTATACTGCCAACCATTATTCATCAAAACCATGTACATTCACCACATGTAGATTCACAGTAAGATCCAATGCTATATGCAAAATACTTAACAAAAATTTAGAAATATTATTATGAATAAGATTATCGATAAGTATCTTTAAGAAACATTCTTATTGATAACAATCCTATATATTCACAACAATTTTTGACAACCATTATTCTCAACGCAGTTTAAACACAAAAATTGTAATTCCCCCGTTACACACGCCTTTATTGTCAACACACGAAACCATTTTACCAGTTTATTTAATACACAAAATATGAAAACAAACCCATTTAACCCCTACCCTTATTTATACAAACCCCAACATCCCCTTTTATTGACCTCCGCCGTATTTTGTCCACCTACCCTACCAATGATACACAGCCACTTATTTCATCACAGCAAGTACTGGACTCCTATCCCCTTTAAATAATCAAATTAACAAACCCTGTGTTGACCCCTCCCAAATAAAATTGCATTAAATCATATTCATTTCCCCCAAAAAAAAATTTTCCCCAAATTTCATTTACACACCACTTCAGCCCTCTCCCACTTTTTCTAATCCCATGAAAGTTCTCTTTGAACATACACCAATCAATTTGACATAAACAAATTTCCCTTAACAAAACAACCTTTTCCATCCACACCCTTTGAATTATCCACTGTATTGGTTCCATCCCATTAGGACATTCCCCTGTATTTGGATCTCATCTATTAAACATCAACCTTGTTGCCAACCCCTCTTTTAATACACCTGTATTTTATCCACCCACTTTCAATATCATTTAATGCTCCCCATAATGATACAATATACATCTAAATCTCGATTCCATTTAATGAATCACTTTTATGACTCCAACTGTATGAATTACCCCAATTTAAATTAATTAATTTTCCCCCTTTGAATTCACCCATTAGTATACATGGGTCTGATTTCTCACCCACTTTACCACACAAGGAACAACACCAACCTTATGCACCACCCTATATTGACACACCAGACACAAACTTTTATCCCTTTACCCTATTCACAACCCCGTTCGGAAAAATTATAAATACCACCCACTCTTAGCCCCACACTTTGGGACAAATTTTATTGGGTACTATCCTTTTAAAAAGCCCAATATTCAACAAGACATTTACACTACCTTAAATTCCCAACGTTCTACAATTTATTTGACATCCCAAAAGACTCAAACGTCTTTTCCCCACCCTTTTCATCCAAAAAACCTTCAATATCATCAACCACTCTCATGAATCACATCACTTTAGACATCCTCCTTAAACTCCAACCCGCCTTCTGACCAACTTTGTAATCATATCCTTTAGGACATCACCCTTTGATCACCATTATCTGACTCCCCCACTGGTTTGTGATCAACCTTAAATTTTAAAAACAACTGTTTGAATAAAATATATCTACATTCCCCTATTATTTGGGATCACACCCCTTACATTAAAAACCCTGTGTGTATAATCAACTACTTGCTTGCCATTATATTAAAACCAACCCCTTAACATCACAAAGTTTATGATTAACATTTTAAACACGCATTTTAAAATCAAATACATTATCCCACCGAATTTAAATTTGTCATTTTAAAATCACACCCCATATGATGCTCAAATATGGAATATTCTTTATACCCATCCTTTGATCAACCTCTGTTTCATTCAACACCAATTTACATCACAAGCTATTTCTTTTTTAACACCCCAATGTTAAACAATACTTTGAAACAAGTTACACAACCCACATTTAATCCAATTTAAAAAATCCACCTTTTAAACACCACCATTTGACAACATAAAATGTTTTAATCACCTAAATGTTAAACATGTTTGAATCAACATAATTGACATCAGTTGAACAAAACATTTTCACCATAAACATTTTGGGTTAACAATCACTAAAGAATTAACCATTGGTGAATACACACTCATTTGCTTACCGTTATAAGCATCAACCCCTTATTCATCACATTGTTACGCATCCCACTATGTTTAGGACTATTCCTATATGCTATCATTTAAAACACAAGCAATTGTTAAACCATAACCTCACATCCACGTAATCCAAAAACTTTTACACATATCCACTAATTAAATTCACATGCATTTATCCCCTCAATTTTAAACAACCAATCACATTTAAAAATTTATTTACTCACGCCTTTCAACACCAAGAAAAGGCAGCCTTTAACAACATTATGTAATACACATACTTATAAGTTCACATAATTTTAAAACCCTCATATGCTCACACCTTTATAACAACACAACCAGTTTAATACCATTGCTACCACCTTTGTTTCCCACATAACCATTTATCAACCAGATTATGAATCCACCTAATTATGAATCAATACTTTAAAAACAATCCACTATTTGTACACCCTTATTTAATCAAGCCCTTCAGAATCAACCTTTTACCCCACGAAATTTTTTTCCCCCACCTTCCAAAAACCACCACCATTTTCCCCGGTTTTCTTATCACCCCTTTTATGAAATCAATCCAATGTGGCAAAGCACGGGGTTTTCCATTAATAAAATTTCATTATAAAACCTATTACAAACACAAATTTTTGCAAAACCCCCTTAAGAATCACCCACCCAAAAGCTCCCATGTTTTGTCATCTTACGATATACCACTTTTTAAACATCACACCGAAATTGCAAAGCACCTCAAATACACCGTTTTGACTAAACAAAGTTTTAAATCACAACCCCCTTTAATTTCCATATTTGGCATCACATCACTATAGACATACCCATATTTTGATTTTTTTTTTTTTTTTTTTTTTTTTTTTTTTTTTTTTTTTTTTTTTTTTTTTTTTTTTTTTTTTTTTTTTTTTTTTTTTTTTTTTTTTTTTTTTTTTTTTTTTTTTTTTTTTTTATATCCCGTTTAGACATCTCACCCCTATACCTTGACATCACACCACTTTATCTGTAACGTCACACCCACTGCGTTTTGATCCATACCAATATATTTGACATCAAACACACTGTGTTAGGCAACAAAAAGTATATCTGACATCTCTCCCCGTATCTGTATTGTGGATCAACCCCGACAGTGATAAAACAAAGTGTGTATTAAACACCATACTATAGCTTGGCACATTTCACTATATACGGCATCACACCCAGATTTATGACATCACAACTGTGTCAGACACTAAGTAAATCTGCTCACACACAGCCATAATTACTGCACATCTACAGTATGACTCCCACACACGTATAATTGATTATTACCACACCTGCAAGATGTGTGTGATCTAAATGCACGTCTTATGTATGACATGCCTAGAATTTTCTAGGGAGCATCAACACCACATAATTTATGACATCACAAGACTGTAACCAATAACCGTCCCATCCACTCTATTCAAAACATCACATCCACTGTTTGTGACATCACACATACACTATAGTTGTGAACATCGCAGGACCACTATAACTTGTGATCACAGACAGCTACTATGTTTTTGACATCATACTCATTATATATACATCTCACATGGTGTATGACGATGACAACACAACCACTCTATCCGACATTACAGCCATTATATCGGTGTAATCACACTCACTTTAAATGATTATGTTAAACCCAATGTACGTGTGAAATCACAGCCACTGCATGTATGACACTATAGGCACGTTATAAGACATCAAATCCACTCTTGATATTCATCATGCGATTGTTTACATGTCATAGGCACCCACTATGTTTATGACATCATATCCACCGTATATGATCTCATCCAGTCTGTGTGTGTGACTACACAAGCTCTATATCTGTCTTCAAACCGTTATAACTGCCATCACACCCACTGTACATGTCATCAAACACACATTGTTGACGACATCACTCCAACTATGTAAGAGTTCACAGGTGGCATATGTATGCCATTATATGCCTTATACATGACAACAAATCCACACTTTATGACAAAAATTATTAGTATTTATGACATCACATGAACTCTATTCATGACATCACACGGATTATATACGATATGACATGTCATCTACTCTGTATGATATCACATTCACTATATATGTGACATCACACAATGACTCTATCTATGATATCACACACTCTGAAGTTTATGACATATCCACTTCATATGGCATCACACGCAGTGTTATAAACAACACAACCATTGTGTAACTTCACAGCCACTATGTCTACATCACACGCATTGTATCTGTGTCAACACACGCAAGGAACCAATTTCTATCTAACCCAGTTTATGTATGATATCACATCCACTATATGTATGACATCACATGTACTACATAAACATCACATCCACTCATTATGACCTCACACCACTTTATTTATGACATCAAGACCACTCTATACCAGACATCACATCCACTGTATTTGACCTCACGTTCACTGTATCTGTTTTGTCCCACCTACCCTACCAATGATATCACAGCCACTCTATTTATCATATCACAGCAAGTATACGTGGGACATCCTATCCCCTCTATTTATGAAATCATATGCACAATGTATGACACAACAGCACTGTGTGTTGTTGACACCACTCTCGCCAGATATATAACATCATTTGCATTTCAGATGATATCATATACTCTCTATTACACCAAACCACAGAATTTATGTTGCAACATCCACTTCACACATGATATCACACCCACTCTACCAGACATTGCTCCCACTGTTTTTTTGCCGTCACATCCTCTCCACTGATATCACGCCTACTCTTTGAATGACATCACACTCGGCATATGTATGGCAACATTTGCACCATACAAGTCATCACATTCCCAGGTTATGACATAAAACCACAGTTTCTATATAATCACACACACTCTCTTTGACATTGTATCCACTGTATCTGGGTCATCACATCCACTATATTGAGGACATCACTCCAACTGTATTTATGAGATCTCATGCGCTATGTAAGATGACATCATATCCGTTGTATACGGCATCATATTCACTCTATTTTTAACATCACAGCCACTGTATCTGTGTCATCACACCCACTCTTTCAATGATATGACAACCTTTGTATGTATGACCTCACACCCACTAAATGTATACCAACATATACATTCTAAAATGCATCGTATTCACATTTAATGACATCACAGATTATTTATGACATCACATGCACTGCACTCATGACATTACTCCCAATATTGCTGACATTGAATCCACCCTATTGATGACCTCTGGCCAACTGTTTGTATGATATTACACCCACTTTATGTATGACATCTGATGCTTGATATATTTCGTCACATCCACTCTTTATGAACTCACACCATTGGAGTCATCACACTACATCCACTGCATTCATGACATCACACACACTATATGTGACCACACACGCAAGACAACACAAACCTTATATCTGCCATCTCAGCCCCTATATCTGACACTACCTCCACGGTATCTGTGTCATCAAAACAGTGTATCAATTATACCACCCACACTCTCTGCATGACATCACACACACTCTACGGGGGACAAATTATTCAGTATGCATGACATCACCTGATCTCTTTATGACAACAGCAAGCTTAATATATGACATCACACCCGGTACATTGGTTACATCATATCCAGTGTATATAACAGCACCCATACTGCTTTCATGACATGACGTCTACTATACCTGACATCTCACCCTTTATATTGGACATCACAAACACAGTATCTGTGTTGTCACACACTCTGTATCGTTGACATCACCACAAGTATGGACGTCATCACAATTTGCATACATATGACATCAAACACACTCTACATGACATCACATTCACATTTTATGACATCAATCCTCAGCTTTAAGACATCACATCCACTGCATTCATGACATCAAATCTCCTATATGTGACATCATATCCACGGTTTAGGACATCTCATCCCCTATACCTCTGAAATCACAGCCACTTTATCTGTAACGTCACACCCACTGCGTTTGTGAATCCATATCCAATATATTTGACATCAAACACACTGTGTTGAGGCGATACAAACAGTATATCTGACATCTCTCCCTCCGTATCTGTATTTGTGGGATCACACCCTCTGTATCAGTGATATAACACAAACTGTGTGTATTATATCACACATACTATAGGCTTGGCACATTATGCACTATATACGGCATCACACCCAGACTTTATGACATCACAACTGTGTGTTCATGACATCTAAGCTACTCTGTCTCACATCACAGCCATTATATCTGACTGAACATCTACAGTATGACTCCCATCACACCGCAATTATTGATGATTTAAGTGCCATTGTTTGTAAGATATCACAGCCAGAATATGCATGACTTCATATGAAGTACATGTGAAATCACATTCACTCTGTATGACGTCACATCCCTCTGTGACATCACACCCTCTGTATTCATGTCATCACACACAGTATTTCTGACATCGCATCCACTGTATTTGCGTCATTATTTGCTGTGTATTGATTATACCACACCTGCAATATGTGTGATATCAAATTCACTCTATGTATGACATCATATGAATTCTATGTGACATCACACCCACAGTTTATGACATCACAAGACTGTAACCATAACATCCCATCCACTCTATTCAAAACATCACATCCACTGTTTGTGACATCACATACACTATAGTTGTGACATCGCAGCCACTATAACTGTGTCAAGACAGCTACTATGTTTTTGACATCATACTCATTATATATGACATCTCACATGGTGTATGAATGACAACACAACCACTCTATCCGACATTACAGCCATTATATCGGTGTAATCACACTCACTTAAAATGATTATGTTAAACCCAATGTACGTGTGAAATCACAGCCACTGCATGTATGACACTATAGGCACGTTATAAGACATCAAATCCACTCTTGATATCATCATGCGATTGTTTACATGTCATGGCACCCACTATGTTTATGACATCATATCCACCGTATATGATCTCATCCAGTCTCTGTGTGTGTGACTACACAAGCTCTATATCTGTCTTCAAACCGTTATAACTGCCATCACACCCACTGTACATGTCATCAAACACACATTGTTGACGACATCACTCCAACTATGTAAGAGTTCACAGGTGGCATATGTATGCCATTATATGCCTTATACATGACAACAAATCCACACTTTATGACAAAAATTATTAGTATTTATGACATCACATGAACTCTATTCATGACATCACATGGATTATATACGATATGACATGTCATCTACTCTGTATGATATCACATTCACTATATATGTGACATCACACAATGACTCTATCTATGATATCACACACTCTAAGTTTATGACATATCCACTTCATATGGCATCACACGCAGTGTTATAACAACACAACCATTGTGTAACTTCACAGCCACTATGTCTAACATCACACGCATTGTATCTGTGTCAACACACGCAAGGAACCAATTTTATCTAACCCAGTTTATGTATGATATCACATCCACTATATGTATGACATCACATGTACTACATAAACATCACATCCACTCATTATGACCTCACACCACTTTATTTATGACATCAAGACCACTATACCAGACATCACATCCACTGTATTTGACCTCACGTTCACTGTATCTGTTTTGTCCCACCTACCCTACCAATGATATCACAGCCACTCTATTTATCATATCACAGCAAGTATACGTGGGACATCCTATCCCCTCTATTTATGAAATCATATGCACAATGTATGACACAACAGCACTGTGTGTTGTTGACACCACTCTCGCCAGATATATAACATCATTTGCATTTCAGATGATATCATATACTCTCTATTACACCAAACCACAGAATTTATGTTGCAACATCCACTTCACACATGATATCACACCCACTCTACCAGACATTGCTCCCACTGTTTTTTTGCCGTCACATCCTCTCCACTGATATCACGCCTACTCTTTGAATGACATCACACTCGGCATATGTATGGCAACATTTGCACCATACAAGTCATCACATTCCCAGGTTATGACATAAAACCACAGTTTCTATATAATCACACACACACTCTCTTTGACATTGTATCCACTGTATCTGGGTCATCACATCCACTATATTGAGGACATCACTCCAACTGTATTTATGAGATCTCATGCGCTATGTAAGATGACATCATATCCGTTGTATACGGCATCATATTCACTCTATTTTTAACATCACAGCCACTGTATCTGTGTCATCACACCCACTCTTTCAATGATATGACAACCTTTGTATGTATGACCTCACACCCACTAAATGTATACCAACCTATACATTCTAAAATGCATCGTATTCACATTTAATGACATCACAGATTATTTATGACATCACATGCACTGCACTCATGACATTACTCCCAATATTGCTGACATTGAATCCACCCTATTGATGACCTCTGGCCAACTGTTTGTATGATATTACACCCACTTTATGTATGACATCTGATGCTTGATATATTTCGTCACATCCACTCTTTATGAACTCACACCATTGGAGTCATCACACTACATCCACTGCATTCATGACATCACACACACTATATGTGACCACACACGCAAGACAACACAAACCTTATATCTGCCATCTCAGCCCCTATATCTGACACTACCTCCACGGTATCTGTGTCATCAAAACAGTGTATCAATTATACCACCCACACTCTCTGCATGACATCACACACACTCTACGGGGGACAAATTATTCAGTATGCATGACATCACCTGATCTCTTTATGACAACAGCAAGCTTAATATATGACATCACACCCGGTACATTGGTTACATCATATCCAGTGTATATAACAGCACCCATACTGCTTTCATGACATGACGTCTACTATACCTGACATCTCACCCATTATATTGGACATCACAAACACAGTATCTGTGTTGTCACACACTCTGTATCGTTGACATCACCACAAGTATGGACGTCATCACAATTTGCATACATATGACATCAAACACACTCTACATGACATCACATTCACATTTTATGACATCAATCCTCAGCTTTAAGACATCACATCCACTGCATTCATGACATCAAATCTCCTATATGTGACATCATATCCACGGTTTAGGACATCTCATCCCCTATACCTCTGAAATCACAGCCACTTTATCTGTAACGTCACACCCACTGCGTTTGTGAATCCATATCCAATATATTTGACATCAAACACACTGTGTTGAGGCGATACAAACAGTATATCTGACATCTCTCCCTCCGTATCTGTATTTGTGGGATCACACCCTCTGTATCAGTGATATAAAACCAAACTGTGTGTATTATATCACACATACTATAGGCTTGGCACATTATGCACTATATACGGCATCACACCCAGACTTTATGACATCACAACTGTGTGTTCATGACATCTAAGCTACTCTGTCTCACATCACAGCCATTATATCTGACTGAACATCTACAGTATGACTCCCATCACACCGCAATTATTGATGATTTAAGTGCCATTGTTTGTAAGATATCACAGCCAGAATATGCATGACTTCATATGAAGTACATGTGAAATCACATTCACTCTGTATGACGTCACATCCCTCTGTGGCATCACACCCTCTGTATTCATGTCATCACACACAGTATTTCTGACATCGCATCCACTGTATTTGCGTCATTATTTGCTGTGTATTGATTATACCACACCTGCAATATGTGTGATATCAAATTCACTCTATGTATGACATCATATGAACTCTATGTGACATCACACCCACAGTTTATGACATCACAAGACTGTAACCATAACGTCCCATCCACTCTATTCAAAACATCACATCCACTGTTTGTGACATCACATACACTATAGTTGTGACATCGCAGCCACTATAACTGTGTCAAGACAGCTACTATGTTTTTGACATCATACTCATTATATATGACATCTCACATGGTGTATGAATGACAACACAACCACTCTATCCGACATTACAGCCATTATATCGGTGTAATCACACTCACTTAAATGATTATGTTAAACCCAATGTACGTGTGAAATCACAGCCACTGCATGTATGACACTATAGGCACGTTATAAGACATCAAATCCACTCTTGATATCATCATGCGATTGTTTACATGTCATGGCACCCACTATGTTTATGACATCATATCCACCGTATATGATCTCATCCACTCTGTGTGTGTGACTACACAAGCTCTATATCTGTCTTCAAACCGTTATAACTGCCATCACACCCACTGTACATGTCATCAAACACACATTGTTGACGACATCACTCCAACTATGTAAGAGTTCACAGGTGGCATATGTATGCCATTATATGCCTTATACATGACAACAAATCCACACTTTATGACAAAAATTATTAGTATTTATGACATCACATGAACTCTATTCATGACATCACACGGATTATATACGATATGACATGTCATCTACTCTGTATGATATCACATTCACTATATATGTGACATCACACAATGACTCTATCTATGATATCACACACTCTAAGTTTATGACATATCCACTTCATATGGCATCACACGCAGTGTTATAACAACACAACCATTGTGTAACTTCACAGCCACTATGTCTAACATCACACGCATTGTATCTGTGTCAACACACGCAAGGAACCAATTTTATCTAACCCAGTTTATGTATGATATCACATCCACTATATGTATGACATCACATGTACTACATAAACATCACATCCACTCATTATGACCTCACACCACTTTATTTATGACATCAAGACCACTATACCAGACATCACATCCACTGTATTTGACCTCACGTTCACTGTATCTGTTTTGTCCCACCTACCCTACCAATGATATCACAGCCACTCTATTTATCATATCACAGCAAGTATACGTGGGACATCCTATCCCCTCTATTTATGAAATCATATGCACAATGTATGACACAACAGCACTGTGTGTTGTTGACACCACTCTCGCCAGATATATAACATCATTTGCATTTCAGATGATATCATATACTCTCTATTACACCAAACCACAGAATTTATGTTGCAACATCCACTTCACACATGATATCACACCCACTCTACCAGACATTGCTCCCACTGTTTTTTTTTTGCCGTCACATCCTCTCCACTGATATCACGCCTACTCTTTGAATGACATCACACTCGGCATATGTATGGCAACATTTGCACCATACAAGTCATCACATTCCCAGGTTATGACATAAAACCACAGTTTCTATATAATCACACACACTCTCTATTTGACATTGTATCCACTGTATCTGGGTCATCACATCCACTATATTGAGGACATCACTCCAACTGTATTTATGAGATCTCATGCGCTATGTAAGATGACATCATATCCGTTGTATACGGCATCATATTCACTCTATTTTTAACATCACAGCCACTGTATCTGTGTCATCACACCCACTCTTTCAATGATATGACAACCTTTGTATGTATGACCTCACACCCACTAAATGTATACCAACCTATACATTCTAAAATGCATCGTATTCACATTTAATGACATCACAGATTATTTATGACATCACATGCACTGCACTGCACTCATGACATTACTCCCAATATTGCTGACATTGAATCCACCCTATTGATGACCTCTGGCCAACTGTTTGTATGATATTACACCCACTTTATGTATGACATCTGATGCTTGATATATTTCGTCACATCCACTCTTTATGAACTCACACCATTGGAGTCATCACACTACATCCACTGCATTCATGACATCACACACACTATATGTGACCACACACGCAAGACAACACAAACCTTATATCTGCCATCTCAGCCCCTATATCTGACACTACCTCCACGGTATCTGTGTCATCAAAACAGTGTATCAATTATACCCACCCACACTCTCTGCATGACATCACACACACTCTACGGGGGACAAATTTATTCAGTATGCATGACATCACCTGATCTCTTTATGACAACAGCAAGCTTAATATATGACATCACACCCATAAAAAGACCATGCGGTACATTGGTTACATCATATCCAGTGTATATAACAGCACCCATACTGCTTTCATGACATGACGTCTACTATACCTGACATCTCACCCTTTATATTGGACATCACAAACACAGTATCTGTGTTGTCACACACTCTGTATCGTTGACATCACCACAAGTATGGACGTCATCACAATTTGCATACATATGACATCAAACACACTCTACATGACATCACATTCACATTTTATGACATCAATCCTCAGCTTTAAGACATCACATCCACTGCATTCATGACATCAAATCTCCTATATGTGACATCATATCCACGGTTTAGGACATCTCATCCCCTATACCTCTGAAATCACAGCCACTTTATCTGTAACGTCACACCCACTGCGTTTGTGAATCCATATCCAATATATTTGACATCAAACACACTGTGTTTGAGGCGATACAAACAGTATATCTGACATCTCTCCCTCCGTATCTGTATTTGTGGGATCACACCCTCTGTATCAGTGATATAAAAACAAACTGTGTGTATTATATCACACATACTATAGGCTTGGCACATTATGCACTATATACGGCATCACACCCAGACTGTTTATGACATCACAACAACAGTGTGAGTTCATGACATCTAAGCTACTCTGTCTCACATCACAGCCATTTAAATCTGACTGAACATCTACAGTATGACTCCCCCCCGTTTATGACATCACAAGACTGTAACCATACTCCCATCCACTCTATTCAAAACATCACACCCCTGTTTTTTTGACATCAATAACTATAGGTTGTGACATCGCAGCCCCTATAATGTGTCAAGACACTCTATGTTTTTGACTCATTCATTATATATAATCTCACATGGGGTATAATGACAACACAACACTCTATCCACCCTTACGCCATTAATCGGGTAATCACACTCACTTAAATGATTATGTTAAACCCCCTGTACGTGTGAAATCCAGCCACGCATGTTTGACACTATAGGCACGTTTTAAGACATCAAAAACCCCTTTTGATTCATCATGCGATTGTTTACGTCTTTGGGACCCACTATGTTTTTGACATCATAACCACCGTATATGATCTCACCCTCTGTGTGTTGATCCAAGCTCTATATCTGTCTTCAAACCTTAAACTGCCCCCCCACTGTACAGCATCAAAAACCCTTGTTGACGACATCACTCCAACTATGTAAAAGTTCACAGGTGGTATGTTGCCATTATATGCCTTATACATGACAACAAATCCCCCTTTTGAAAAAATTATTATATTTATGACATCACATAACTTATTCATGACATCAAAATGGATTATATAGAATAATGTCATCTACCTTAGATATCACTTTCCAAATATGTACATCACACAATGACTCAACTATGTATCACACACCTAAGTTTATGACAATCCCCCTTCAATGCATCCACCAGTGTTAAAAACACAAAACCATTTTGTAACTTCACAGCCACATGTCTAAATCAACCATTGTATCTGTTTTCAACACAAGCAAGGAACCAATTTTATCTAACCCAGTTTATGTTGATATACATCCACTATTGAGCATAATGACCAAATAACATCACATCCCCATTATGACCTCACACCACTTTTAATTTATGCTTTAAAGACCACTTACAGAATACATCACGTATTTGACCTCACGTTTACTGTATCGTTTTGTCCCACCTACCCACCAATGTATCACAGCCACTCTTTTTTCATATCACAGCAAGTATACGGGGAATCCCCTCCCCCTATTTAGAAATCATATGCACAAAGTATAAAAACAGCACGTGTTTGTTGACACCACTCCCGCCAGTTATAAATCATTTGCATTTCAGATGATACATATCTCTTATTACACCAAACCACAGAATTTAGTTCAACATCCACTTTACACATGTATCACAAACCCCCTCTACCAGACATTGCCCCACTTTTTTTTTGCCGTCACAAAACCTCTCCATGTACACCCTACTCTTTTAATGAATCACACTCGGGATAGTATGGGAACATTTGCACCAACAAATCATCACATTCCCAGGTTATGACATAAAACCACGTTTCTATAAACACCACACTCTTTTGACATTTTACCCTGTATCTGGTCATCAATCCACTATATTTTAGGGCATCACTCCCAACTGTATTTTTTTTTTTTTTTTTTTTTTTTTTTTTTTTTTTTTTTTTTTTTTTTTTTTTTTTTTTTTTTTTTTTTTTTTTTTTTTTTTTTTTTTTTTTTTTTTTTTTTTTTTTTTTTTTTTTTTTTTTTTTTTTTTTTTTTTTTTTTTTTTTTTTTTTTTTTTTTTTTTTTTTTTTTTTTTTTTTTTTTTTTCACCTCCCCTGCATTCTGAAATCAAAATCTCTTTTTGTGACATTAAAATCACGGTTTAGGACATCTCTCCCCTATACCTCTGAATCACAGCCACTTTATCTGTAAAGTCCACCCACGCGTTTGTGAATCCATATCCCAAAATATTTGACATCAAAACCCCTGTGTTGAGGCGATACAAACATATTTGACATCTTCCCCCCGTATCTGTATTTTTGGGATCCCCCTCTGTATCAGTGATAAAAACCAAAAGTGTGTTTTATCAACATACTATGGGTTGGCCCAAAATTTTGCCCTATATACGGCACCACCCAGACTTTTTGAATCACAAATTGTGTTCATGACATCTAAGCTACTCTTTTCACATCACGCCTTATTTTGACTGAAAATCTCAGTATGATCCCTCACCCCAATTATTGATGATTTAAGTGCCATTGTTTGTAAGAATCCAAAGCCAAAAATTTTCATATTTTATTGAGTACATGTGAAATCACATTCATCTGTATAGTCACTCCCTCTGTGACATCACAACCCCCCTGATTCAGCATCACACACGTATTTTTGACATCGATCCACGTATTTGCTCATTTTTTGCTTGTATTATTTTACCACACCTGCAAAATGTGTATATCAAATTCACTCTATGTAACATCATATGAATCTAGGAATACACCCCCAGTTTTTTACATCACAAGACTGTAACCATAACTCCCACCATCTATTTAAAACATCAACCAGTTTGTGACACACATCACTATAGTTGTGAATCGCAGCCACTATAACTGTGTCAAGACAGCTACTATTTTTGACATATACTCATTATATTTTTGACATCTCACATGGGTATGAATGACAAAACAACCCCTCTATCCGCATTACGCATTAATCGGGTGTAATCACACTCCTTTAAAAATTTGTTAAAACCCAATGTACGTGGAAATCACACCATGCATGTATGACACTAAGGCCGTTATAACATCAAATCCCTTTGATATCATCATGCGATTGTTTTCATGTCATGGCACCCCCATGTTATGACATTATCCCCCGTATATGATCCATCCCTCTGGTTTGACTACACAAGCTTATATTGCTTCAACCGTTATAAATGCCCTCCACCCCTGTAATGTCATCAAACACACATTGTTTGAACATCACCCAACATGAAAGTTCACGGGGGCTAGTATGCCCTTATTGCCTTATACATGACAAAAAATCCCCACTTTATGACAAAAATTATTGTTTATGACATCACAGAACCTTTTTCATAATCAAGGATTATATACATAGAATGTCATCTATCTGTTGTATCACTTCACTATATATGTGACATACACAATGATCTATCTATGATATCAAAACACTTAAGTTTTGACATATCCCTTATTGGATCACCGCAGTGTTTAACAACACAACCATTGTGTAAATTTACAGCCACATGTCTAAAAATCCCCCGCATTGATCTGTGTCAACACGCAAAGGGAACCCAAATTTTTTCTAACCCCGTTTAGTATGTATCCATCCACTAATTGTATGACATCAATTATCTAAAAAATCACCCATCATTATACCTCACCCACTTTATTTATGCTCAAAACCACTTCCCGACATCACTCCACTGATTTGACCTCCGTTACTGTATCGTTTTTTCCCCTACCCCACCAATGATATCCAGCCACTCTATTTTCAAATCACAGCAAGTTACGTGGGAATCCTTCCCCCCTATTTTTGAAATCATATGCCCCAAGTATTACACAAAAGCACTGTGGTTGTTGACACCCTCCGCCAGTAAATTTTAAATCATTTGATTTCAGTGATATATTACTCTTATTACACCCAAACCCACAGAAATTTTTGTTTCAAATCCCCTTCACCATGATATCACACCCACCCTTTCCCGACATTGCTCCCCCTGTTTTTTTTTCGCACATTTCCACTGTATCACGCCTATTTTGAAAGACATCCCCGGATATGTAGGAACATTTGCACCATACAAGTCATCCATTCCCCGGTTATGAATAAAAAAACCCGTTTCTATATTCAACACACTTTTTGACTTGACCCTGTATCTGGGTATCCTCCATATATTGAGGCCACTCCAACTGTATTTATGAGTCTCTGCGCTATGTAAGATGACATCATATCCCTTGTTCGGGCATATTCACTCTATTTTTAACTTTACAGCCACTGTATCTGTGTCATCACACCCACTCTTTCAATGATTGACAACCCTTTTTATGTATGACCTCAAACCCCCCTAAAATTTTACCAACCTTCATTCTAAAAAAGATCGTTTCACATTTATGACATCACGTTTTTTTTTTGACTCACATGCACTGCACTCATGACATTACTCCCCAAAATTTTCTGACATTGATCCACCCTATTTATGACCCTGGCCAAAATGGGTTTTTTTTGTATTACACCCACTTTATGTATGACATTTATGCTTGATATATTTCGTCACCCACTCTTTTTGAATCACACCATTGGGGTCATCAACTAATCCACTGATTTATGACATCACACAATATATGGACCCAAAAGCAAGACAACACAAACCTTATATCTGCCCTCTCACCCCATATCTGACACCTCCCCGGTATCTGTGTCATCAAAAAAAGTGTATCAATTATCCACCACATCTCTGCATGACATAACACCACTTACGGGGACAAATTATTCAGTATGCGACTCACCCGATCTCTTTTGACAAAAGCAAGTTAATATATGAATCACCCCGGGAATTTGGACATTTTATCCGTGGGATATAACAGCACCCCTACTTTCATGAATGAGTCTACTATACCTGAAATCCTCACCCTTTATTGGAATCCAAACCAGTATTGTTTGTCACACACTCGTTTTCGTTACATCACCACAAGTATGGGCGTATCACTTTTTCATAAATAGAAAATCAAACACATTACATGAAAACCCTTTTACATTTTAGACATCAAAAAATTTTCCCCAGCTTTTAAAACATCACCTCCCCTGATTCATGACATCAAATTCCTTAGTGACTTTATACCACGGTTTTTGGGTCTCATCCCCCCTCCTCTGAAAAAACAGCCCCTTTATCTTAAAGTCACACCCACGCTTTGTGAATCCTATCCAAAATATTTGACATCAAACACACTGTGTTTAGGCGTACAAAAAGTATATCTGACATCTCTCCCTCCGTATCTTATTTGTGGGGTACACCCCCTTTTATCAGTGAATAAAAAACCCAAAATGTGGTATTTAACACATACTATAGGCTTGGCACATTATGCCTTATACGGATCACACCAGACTTTATGAAACACAACTGTGTGTTCTGACATCTAAGCTACTCTGTCTCACTCACAGCCATTAATTGACTGAAAAATCTACAGTATGACTCCCCTCAAAACCCCAAATTTTGGATTAGTGCCCTTTTTTGTAAAGATATCAAGCCCAAAAAATGCATGACTTCTATGAAGTAAAAAGTGAAATACATTTACTTTATACGTCACATCCCTCTGTGGCTCACCCCCTGTATTCATGTCCACACACAGATTTCTGAACGCTCCCGTATTTGCGTCATTATTTTTCTTGTTTGATTATCCACACTGCAATATGTGTGATATAAATTTCCCCTATGTTGACATATATGAATCTATGTGAATCACACCCAAGTTTTTGACATACAAACTGTAACCATAATCCCATCCCTCTATTCAAAAAATCACACCACTGTTTGTGACTCACATACACATGTTGTGACATCGCAGCCACTATAATGTGTCAAACAGTACTATTTTTTTTGACATATATCATTAAATGAATCTACATGGTGTATGAATGACAACACAACCACTCTATCCGACATTACAGCCATTTTCGGTGTAATCACACTCCCCTTAAAAGTTATGTTAAACCAATTACGTGTGAAAACACAGCCATGATGTATGACACTATAGGAAGTTAAAAATCAAACCACTCTTTATATCATATGCGATTTTTTACGTCATGGCACCCATATGTTTTGACTCTATCCACCCTATATGATCTCATCCATCTTGTGTTGACTACACAAGGGTCTATACTGTCTTCAACCCTTTAACTGCCCCACCCATGTCATGTCTAAAACAAAATTGTTGACGACATCACTCCAACTATGGGAAATTCCAAAAGGGGGCATAGTATGCCATTTTATGCCTTATACAGACAAAAAATCACCTTTATGACAAAATTATTAGTATTTGACACACATGAACTCTATATGAATCACAGGATTTTATACGATATACATGTATCTACTCGTTGATATCACATTCACTATATGTGACATCACACAATGACTCATCTAGATATCACACCTTAAGTTTGCATATCCACCATATGGATCACACCAGTGTTTAACAACACAACCATTGTGTAACTTCACAGCCACTATTCTAACATCACACGATTGTTCTGTGTCAAACACCGCAAGGAAACCATTTTTTAACCCCCGTTTTGTAGATATACACCACTTTAGTTGACACAATGTCTACATAAACATAAAAATTTTAACATTATGACCTCACACCACTTTTATTTTAAAACAAGACCACTATTTCCAGAAAATAAACAAAACAAATGTATTTTTTTGCCTACGTTCCCTGTATTTTTTTCCCACCTACCCTACCAATGTATTTTACAGCCCCCTCTATTTTCATACACAGCAAGAACGTGGGACATCCCATCCCCCCATTTTTAATCATATCACAAGTATGCCAACAGCACGTGTTTGTTGACACCACTTGCAGATATAACATCATTTGCATTTAGATATATCTAACTCTCTTTACACCAAACCACAGTTTATGTTCACATCCACTTACACATGATATTTACACCACCTTTCCAAATTGTCCCCCTGTTTTTTTTCGTCACATCCCTACTGATATATATTTTGAAATAATAATGGATTTTTGTATGGCAAATTTTGCAACATAAAAAAAAATCACACATTCCCGTTAGAATAAAAACACGGTTTCTATAAATTTACAACACCAAAAAAACATTTTATCCCCTTTTTGGGATAATCCCTTATTAAACAAACCTCCAAAAATGTATTTAGGTTTTTCATGCGCATGTAAGTGAATCAAATCGTTGTTAAGGCACATTTAAACCATTTTTC
>JAJLRB010000860.1:0-47648 GCA_020976825.1 Odocoileus hemionus | reverse complement strand
GACATCACAAGACTGTATCCATAACATCCCATCCACTCTATTCAAAACATCACATCCACTGTTTGTGACATCACATACACTATAGTTGTGACATCACAGCCACTATAACTGTGTCAAGACACCTACTATGTTTTTGACATCATACTCATTATATATGACATCTCACATGGTGTATGAATGACAACACAACCACTCTATCCGACATTACAGCCATTATATCGGTGTAATCACACTCACTTAAATGATTATGTTAAACCCAATGTACGTGTGAAATCACAGCCACTGCATGTATGACACTATAGGCACGTTATAAGACATCAAATCCACTCTTGATGTCATCATGCGATTGTTTACCTGTCATGGCACCCACTATGTTTATGACATCATATCCACCGTATATGATCTCATCCACTCTGTGTGTGTGACTACACAAGCTCTATATCTGTCTTCAAACCCGTTATAACTGCCATCACATCCACTGTATATGTCATCAAACACACATTGTCGACGACATCACTCCAACTATGTAAGAGTTCACAGGTGGCATATGTATGCCATCATATGCCCTATACATGACAACAAATCCACACTTTATGACAACAATCCTTAGTATTTATGACATCACATGAACTCTATTCATGACATCACACGGACTATATACGATATGACATGTCATCTACTCTGTATGATATCACATTCACTATATATGTGACATCACACAATGACTCTATCTATGATATCACACACTCTAAGTTTATGACATATCCACTTCATATGGCATCACACGCAGTGTTATAACAACACAACCATTGTGTAACTTCACAGCCACTATGTCTGACATCACACGCATTGTATCTGTGTCAACACACGCAATGAACCAATTTTATCTAACCCAGTTTATGTATGATATCACAGCCACTATATGTATGACATCACATGTACTACATAAGACATCACATCCACTCATTATGACCTCACACACTTTATTTATGACATCAAGACCACTATACCAGACATCACATCCACTGTATCTGACCTCACGTCCACTGTATCTGTTTTGTTCCCACCTACCCTACCAATGATATCACAGCCACTCTATTTATCATATCACAGCAAGTATACGTGGGACATCCTATCCACTCTATTTATGAAATCATATGCACAATGTATGACATAACAGCACTGTGTGTTGTTGACACACACTCTCGCCAGATATATAACATCATTTGCACTTCAGATGACATCATATACTCTCTATTACACCAAACCACAGAATTTATGTTGCAACATCCACTTCAGGCATGATATCACACCCACTCTACCAGACATTGCTCCCACTGTTTCTTTGCCGTCACATCCTCTCCACTGATATCACGCCTACTCTTTGAATGACATCACACTCGGCATATGTATGGCAACATTTGCACCATACAAGTCATCACATTCCCAGGTTATGACATAAAACCACAGTTTCTACGTCATCACACACACTCTATTTGACATTGTATCCACTGTATCTGGGTCATCACATCCACTGTATTGAGGACATCACTCCAACTGTATTTATGAGATCTCATGCGCTATGTAAGACGACATCATATCCGTTATACGACATCACATTCACTCTATTTTTAACATCACAGCCACTGTATCTGTGTCATCACACCCACTCTTTCAATGATATCACACCCTTTGTATGTATGACCTCACACCCACTACATGTATACCATCATATACATTCTAAAATGCATCGTATTCACATTTAATGACATCACAGATTATTTATGACATCACATGCACTGCACTCATGACATTACTCCCAATATTGCTGACATTGAATCCACCCTATTGATGACCTCTGGCCAACTGTTTGTATGATATCACACCCACTTTATGTATGACATCTGATGCATGATATATTTCGTCACATCCACTCTTTATGAACTCACACCATTGGAGTCATCACACTACATCCACTGCATTCATGACATCACACACACTATATCTGACCACACACGCAAGACAACACAAACGTTATATCTGCCATCTCAGCCCCTATATCTGACACTACCTCCACGGTATCTGTGTCATCAAAACAGTGTATCAATTATACCACCCACACTCTCTGCATGACATCACACACACTCTATGTAGGACAAATTATTCAGTATGCATGACATCACCTGATCTCTTTATGACAACAGGCACCTAAATATATGACATCACACCCAGTACATTGGTTACATCATATCCAGTATATATGATAGCACCCATACTGCTTTCATGACATGACGCCTACTATACCTGACATCTCACCCATTATATTGGACATCACAAACACTGTATCTGTGTCGTCACACACTCTGTATCGATGACATCACCACAAGTATGGACGTCATCACAATTTGCATACATATGACATCATACACACTCTACATGACATCACATTCACATTTTATGACATCAATCCTCACTTTAAGACATCACATCCACTGCATTCATGACATCAGATCTCCTATATGTGACATCATATCCACGGTTTAGGACATCTCATCCCCTATACCTCTGACATCACAGCCACTTTATCTGTAACGTCACACCCACTGCGTTTGTGAATCCATATCCAATATATTTGACATCAAACACACTGTGTTGAGGCGATACAAACAGTATATCTGACATCACACCCTCCGTATATCTGTATTTGTGGGATCACACCCTCTGTATCAGTGATATAACACAAACTGTGTGTATTATATCACACATACTATAGGCTTGGCACATTATGCACTATATAAGACATCACACCCAGGCTTTATGACATCACAACTGTGTGTTCATGACACCAAAGCTACTCTGTCTCACATCACAGCCATTATATCTGACTGCACATCTACAGTATGTCTCTCATCACACCGCAATTATTGATGATTTAAGTCCCATTGTTTGTAAGATATCACAGCCACAATGTATGACTTCATATGAAGTACATGTGACATCACATTCACTCTGTATGACGTCACATCCCTCTGTGACATCACACCCTCTGTATTCATGTCATCACACACAGTATTTCTGACATCGCATCCACTGTAGTTGCGTCATTATTTGCTGTGTATTGATTATACCACACCTGCAATATGTGTGATATCAAACCCACTCTATGTATGACATCATATGAATTCTATGTGACATCACACCCACACTTTATGACATCACAAGACTGTATCCATAACATCCCATCCACTCTATTCAAAACATCACATCCACTGTTTGTGACATCACATACACTATAGTTGTGACATCACAGCCACTATAACTGTGTCAAGACACTACTATGTTTTTGACATCATACTCATTATATATGACATCTCACATGGTGTATGAATGACAACACAACCACTCTATCCGACATTACAGCCATTATATCGGTGTAATCACACTCACTTAAATGATTATGTTAAACCCAATGTACGTGTGAAATCACAGCCACTGCATGTATGACACTATAGGCACGTTATAAGACATCAAATCCACTCTTGATGTCATCATGCGATTGTTTACCTGTCATGGCACCCACTATGTTTATGACATCATATCCACCGTATATGATCTCATCCACTCTGTGTGTGTGACTACACAAGCTCTATATCTGTCTTCAAACCCGTTATAACTGCCATCACATCCACTGTATATGTCATCAAACACACACATGTCGACGACATCACTCCAACTATGTAAGAGTTCACAGGTGGCATATGTATGCCATCATATGCCCTATACATGACAACAAATCCACACTTTATGACAACAATCCTTAGTATATTTATGACATCACATGAACTCTATTCATGACATCACACGGACTATATACGATATGACATGTCATCTACTCTGTATGATATCACATTCACTATATATGTGACATCACACAATGACTCTATCTATGATATACACACTCTAAGTTTATGACATATCCACTTCATATGGCATCACACGCAGTGTTATAACAACACAACCATTGTGTAACTTCACAGCCACTATGTCTGACATCACACGCATTGTATCTGTGTCAACACACGCAATGAACCAATTTTATCTAACCCAGTTTATGTATGATATCACAGCCACTATATGTATGACATCACATGTACTACATAAGACATCACATCCACTCATTATGACCTCACACCACTTTATTTATGACATCAAGACCACTATACCAGACATCACATCCACTGTATCTGACCTCACGTCCACTGTATCTGTTTTGTCCCACCTACCCTACCAATGATATCACAGCCACTCTATTTATCATATCACAGCAAGTATACGTGGGACATCCTATCCACTCTATTTATGAAATCATATGCACAATGTATGACATAACAGCACTGTGTGTTGTTGACACCACTCTCGCCAGATATATAAATCATTTGCACTTCAGATGACATCATATACTCTCTATTACACCAAACCACAGAATTTATGTTGCAACATCCACTTCAGGCATGATATCACACCCACTCTACCAGACATTGCTCCCACTGTTTCTTTTTGCCGTCACATCCTCTCCACTGATATCACGCCTACTCTTTGAATGACATCACACTCGGCATATGTATGGCAACATTTGCACCATACAAGTCATCACATTCCCAGGTTATGACATAAAACAACAGTTTCTACGTCATCACACACACTCTATTTGACATTGTATCCACTGTATCTGGGTCATCACATCCACTGTATTGAGGACATCACTCCAACTGTATTTATGAGATCTCATGCGCTATGTAAGACGACATCATATCCGTTGTATACGACATCACATTCACTCTATTTTTAACATCACAGCCACTGTATCTGTGTCATCACACCCACTCTTTCAATGATATCACACCCTTTGTATGTATGACCTCACACCCACTACATGTATACCAACATATACATTCTAATGCATCGTATTCACATTTAATGACATCACAGATTATTTATGACATCACATGCACTGCACTCATGACATTACTCCCAATATTGCTGACATTGAATCCACCCTATTGATGACCTCTGGCCAACTGTTTGTATGATATCACACCCACTTTATGTATGACATCTGATGCATGATATATTTCGTCACATCCACTCTTTATGAACTCACACCATTGGAGTCATCACACTACATCCACTGCATTCATGACATCACACACACTATATCTGACCACACACGCAAGACAACACAAACGTTATATCTGCCATCTCAGCCCCTATATCTGACACTACCTCCACGGTATCTGTGTCATCAAAACAGTGTATCAATTATACCACCCACACTCTCTGCATGACATCACACACACTCTATGGGGGACAAATTATTCAGTATGCATGACATCACCTGATCTCTTTATGACAACAGGCACCTAAATATATGACATCACACCCAGTACATTGGTTACATCATATCCAGTATATATGATAGCACCCATACTGCTTTCATGACATGACGCCTACTATACCTGACATCTCACCCATTATATTGGACATCACAAACACTGTATCTGTGTCGTCACACACTCTGTATCGATGACATCACCACAAGTATGGACGTCATCACAATTTGCATACATATGACATCATACACACTCTACATGACATCACATTCACATTTTATGACATCAATCCTCAGCTTTAAGACATCACATCCACTGCATTCATGACATCAGATCTCCTATATGTGACATCATATCCACGGTTTAGGACATCTCATCCCCTATACCTCTGACATCACAGCCACTTTATCTGTAACGTCACACCCACTGCGTTTGTGAATCCATATCCAATATATTTGACATCAAACACACTGTGTTGAGGCGATACAAACAGTATATCTGACATCACACCCTCCGTATCTGTATTTGTGGGATCACACCCTCTGTATCAGTGATATAACACAAACTGTGTGTATTATATCACACATACTATAGGCTTGGCACATTATGCACTATATAAGACATCACACCCAGGCTTTATGACATCACAACTGTGTGTTCATGACACCTAAGCTACTCTGTCTCACATCACAGCCATTATATCTGACTGCACATCTACAGTATGTCTCTCATCACACCGCAATTATTGATGATTTAAGTCCCATTGTTTGTAAGATATCACAGCCACAATATGTATGACTTCATATGAAGTACATGTGACATCACATTCACTCTGTATGACGTCACATCCCTCTGTGACATCACACCCTCTGTATTCATGTCATCACACACAGTATTTCTGACATCGCATCCACTGTAGTTGCGTCATTATTTGCTGTGTATTGATTATACCACACCTGCAATATGTGTGATATCAAACCCACTCTATGTATGACATCATATGAATTCTATGTGACATCACACCCACACTTTATGACATCACAAGACTGTATCCATAACATCCCCCCATCCACTCTATTCAAAACATCACATCCACTGTTTGTGACATCACATACACTATAGTTGTGACATCACAGCCACTATAACTGTGTCAAGACACCTACTATGTTTTTGACATCATACTCATTATATATGACATCTCACATGGTGTATGAATGACAACACAACCACTCTATCCGACATTACAGCCATTATATCGGTGTAATCACACTCACTTAAATGATTATGTTAAACCCAATGTACGTGTGAAATCACAGCCACTGCATGTATGACACTATAGGCACGTTATAAGACATCAAATCCACTCTTGATGTCATCATGCGATTGTTTACCTGTCATGGCACCCACTATGTTTATGACATCATATCCACCGTATATGATCTCATCCACTCTGTGTGTGTGACTACACAAGCTCTATATCTGTCTTCAAACCCGTTATAACTGCCATCACATCCACTGTATATGTCATCAAACACACATTGTCGACGACATCACTCCAACTATGTAAGAGTTCACAGGTGGCATATGTATGCCATCATATGCCCTATACATGACAACAAATCCACACTTTATGACAACAATCCTTAGTATTTATGACATCACATGAACTCTATTCATGACATCACACGGACTATATACGATATGACATGTCATCTACTCTGTATGATATCACATTCACTATATATGTGACATCACACAATGACTCTATCTATGATATCACACACTCTAAGTTTATGACATATCCACTTCATATGGCATCACACACACAGTGTTATAACAACACAACCATTGTGTAACTTCACAGCCACTATGTCTGACATCACACGCATTCTATCTGTGTCAACACACGCAATGAACCAATTTTATCTAACCCAGTTTATGTATGATATCACAGCCACTATATGTATGACATCACATGTACTACATAAGACATCATATCCACTCATTATGACCTCACAACACTTTATTTATGACATCAAGACCACTATAACAGACATCACATCCATCTGACCTCACGTCCACTGTATCTGTTTTGTCCCACCTACCCTACCAATGATATCACAGCCACTCTATTTATCATATCACAGCAAGTATACGTGGGACATCCTATCCACTCTATTTATGAAATCATATGCACAATGTATGACATAACAGCACTGTGTGTTTTTGACACCACTCTCGCCAGATATATAAATCATTTGCACTTCAGATGACATCATATACTCTCTATTACACCAAACCACAGAATTTATGTTGCAACATCCACTTCAGGCATGATATCACACCCACTCTACCAGACATTGCTCCCACTGTTTCTTTGCCGTCACATCCTCTCCACTGATATCACGCCTACTCTTTGAATGACATCACACTCGGCATATGTATGGCAACATTTGCACCATACAAGTCATCACATTCCCAGGTTATGACATAAAACAACAGTTTCTACGTCATCACACACACTCTATTTGACATTGTATCCACTGTATCTGGGTCATCACATCCACTGTATTGAGGACATCACTCCAACTGTATTTATGAGATCTCATGCGCTATGTAAGACGACATCATATCCGTTGTATACGACATCACATTCACTCTATTTTTAACATCACAGCCACTGTATCTGTGTCATCACACCCACTCTTTCAATGATATCACACCCTTTGTATGTATGACCTCACACCCACTACATGTATATACCAACATATACATTCTAAAATGCATCGTATTCACATTTAATGACATCACAGATTATTTTTGACATCACATGCACTGCACTCATGACATTACTCCCAATATTGCTGACATTGAATCCACCCTATTGATGACCTCTGGCCAACTGTTTGTATGATATCACACCCACTTTATGTATGACATCTGATGCATGATATATTTCGTCACATCCACTCTTTATGAACTCACACCATTGGAGTCATCACACTACATCCACTGCATTCATGACATCACACACACTATATCTGACCACACACGCAAGCAAGACAACACAAAACGTTATATCTGCCATCTCAGCCCCTATATCTGACACTACCTCCACGGTATCTGTGTCATCAAAACAGTGTATCAATTATACCACCCACACTCTCTGCATGACATCACACACACTCTATGGGGGACAAATTATTCAGTATGCATGACATCACCTGATCTCTTTATGACAACAGGCACCTAAATATATGACATCACACCCAGTACATTGGTTACATCATATCCAGTATATATGATAGCACCCATACTGCTTTCATGACATGACGCCTACTATACCTGACATCTCACCCATTATATTGGACATCACAAACACTGTATCTGTGTCGTCACACACTCTGTATCGATGACATCACCACAAGTATGGACGTCATCACAATTTGCATACATATGACATCATACACACTCTACATGACATCACATTCACATTTTATGACATCAATCCTCAGCTTTAAGACATCACATCCACAGCATTCATGACATCAGATCTCCTATATGTGACATCATATCCACGGTTTAGGACATCTCATCCCCTATACCTCTGACATCACAGCCACTTTATCTGTAACGTCACACCCACTGCGTTTGTGAATCCATATCCAATATATTTGACATCAAACACACTGTGTTGAGGCGATACAAACAGTATATCTGACATCACACCCTCCGTATCTGTATTTGTGGGATCACACCCTCTGTATCAGTGATATAACACAAACTGTGTGTATTATATCACACATACTATAGGCTTGGCACATTATGCACTATATAAGACATCACACCCAGGCTTTATGACATCACAACTGTGTGTTCATGACACCTAAGCTACTCTGTCTCACATCACAGCCATTATATCTGACTGCACATCTACAGTATGTCTCTCATCACACCGCAATTATTGATGATTTAAGTCCCATTGTTTGTAAGATATCACAGCCACAATATGTATGACTTCATATGAAGTACATGTGACATCACATTCACTCTGTATGACGTCACATCCATCTGTGACATCACACCCTCTGTATTCATGTCATCACACACAGTATTTCTGACATCGCATCCACTGTAGTTGCGTCATTATTTGCTGTGTATTGATTATACCACACCTGCAATATGTGTGATATCAAAACTCTATGTATGACATCATATGAATTCTATGTGACATCACACCCACACTTTATGACATCACAAGACTGTATCCATAACATCCCATCCACTCTATTCAAAACATCACATCCACTGTTTGTGACATCACATACACTATAGTTGTGACATCACACTATAACTGTGTCAAGACATCTACTATGTTTTTTGACATCATACTCATTATATATGACATCTCACATGGTGTATGAATGACAACACAACACTCTATCCGACATTACAGCCATTATATCGGTGTAATCACACTCACTTAAATGATTATGTTAAACCCAATGTACGTGTGAAATCACAGCCACTGCATGTATGACACTATAGGCACGTTATAAGACATCAAATCCACTCTTGATGTCATCATGCGATTGTTTACCTGTCATGGCACCCACTATGTTTATGACATCATATCCACCGTATATGATCTCATCCACTCTGTGTGTGTGACTACACAAGCTCTATATCTGTCTTCAAACCCGTTATAACTGCCATCACATCCACTGTATATGTCATCAAACACACATTGTCGACGACATCACTCCAACTATGTAAGAGTTCACAGGTGGCATATGTATGCCATCATATGCCCTATACATGACAACAAATCCACACTTTATGACAACAATCCTTAGTATTTATGACATCACATGAACTCTATTCATGACATCACACGGGACTATATACGATATGACATGTCATCTACTCTGTATGATATCACATTCACTCTATATGTGACATCACACAATGACTCTATCTATGATATCACACACTCTAAGTTTATGACATATCCACTTCATATGGCATCACACGCAGTGTTATAACAACACAACCATTGTTGTGTAACTTCACAGCCACTATGTCTGACATCACACGCATTCTATCTGTGTCAACACACGCAATGAACCAATTTTATCTAACCCAGTTTATGTATGATATCACAGCCACTATATGTATGACATCACATGTACTACATAAGACATCACATCCACTCATTATGACCTCACACCACTTTATTTATGACATCAAGACCACTATACCAGACATCACATCCACTGTATCTGACCTCACGTCCACTGTATCTGTTTTGTCCCACCTACCCTACCAATGATATCACAGCCACTCTCTATTTATCATATCACAGCAAGTATACGTGGGACATCCTATCCACTCTATTTATGAAATCATATGCACAATGTATGACATAACAGCACTGTGTGTTGTTGACACCACTCTCGCCAGATATATAAAATCATTTGCACTTCAGATGACATCATATACTCTCTATTACACCAAACCACAGAATTTATGTTGCAACATCCACTTCAGGCATGATATCACACCCACTCTCCAGACATTGCTCCCACTGTTTCTTTGCCGTCACATCCTCTCCACTGATATCACGCCTACTCTTTGAATGACATCACACTCGGCATATGTATGGCAACATTTGCACCATACAAGTCATCACATTCCCAGGTTATGACATAAAACAACAGTTTCTACGTCATCACACACACTCTATTTGACATTGTATCCACTGTATCTGGGTCATCACATCCACTGTATTGAGGACATCACACCAACTGTATTTATGAGATCTCATGCGCTATGTAAGACGACATCATATCCGTTGTATACGACATCACATTCACTCTATTTTTTTTAACATCACAGCCACTGTATCTGTGTCATCACACCCACTCTTTCAATGATATCACACCCTTTGTATGTATGACCTCACACCCACTACATGTATACCAACATATACATTCTAAAATACATACATCGTATTCACATTTAATGACATCACAGATTATTTATGACATCACATGCACTGCACTCATGACATTACTCCCAATATTGCTGACATTGAATCCACCCTATTGATGACCTCTGGCCAACTGTTTGTATGATATCACACCCACTTTATGTATGACATCTGATGCATGATATATTTCGTCACATCCACTCTTTATGAACTCACACCATTGGAGTCATCACACTACATCCACTGCATTCATGACATCACACACACTATATCTGACCACACACGCAAGACAACACAAACAAACGTTATATCTGCCATCTCAGCCCCTATATCTGACACTACCTCCACGGTATCTGTGTCATCAAAACAGTGTATCAATTATACCACCCACACTCTCTGCATGACATCACACACACACTCTATGGGGGACAAATTATTCAGTATGCATGACATCACCTGATCTCTTTATGACAACAGGCACCTAAATATATGACATCACACCCAGCACATTGGTTACATCATATCCAGTATATATGATAGCACCCATACTGCTTTCATGACATGACGCCTACTATACCTACCTGACATCTCACCCATTATTATATTGGACATCACAAACTCTGTATCTGTGTCGTCACACACTCTGTATCGATGACATCACCACAAGTATGGACGTCATCACAATTTGCATACATATGACATCATACACACTCTACATGACATCACATTCACATTTTATGACATCAATCCTCAGCTTTAAGACATCACATCCACTGCATTCATGACATCAGATCTCCTATATGTGACATCATATCCACGGTTTAGGACATCTCATCCCCTATACCTCTGACATCACAGCCACTTTATCTGTAACGTCACACCCACTGCGTTTGTGAATCCATATCCAATATATTTGACATCAAACACACTGTGTTGAGGCGATACAAACAGTATATCTGACATCACACCCTCCGTATCTGTATTTGTGGGATCACACCCTCTGTATCAGTGATATAACACAAACTGTGTGTATTATATCACACATACTATAGGCTTGGCACATTATGCACTATATAAGACATCACACACAGGCTTTATGACATCACAACTGTGTGTTCATGACACCAAAGCTACTCTGTCTCACATCACAGCCATTATATCTGACTGCACATCTACAGTATGTCTCTCATCACACCACAATTATTGATGATTTAAGTCCCATTGTTTGTAAGATATCACAGCCACAATATGTATGACTTCATATGAAGTACATGTGACATCACATTCACTCTGTATGACGTCACATCCCTCTGTGACATCACACCCACTGTATTCATGTCATCACACACAGTATTTCTGACATCGCATCCACTGTATTTGCGTCATTATTTGCTGTGTATTGATTATACCACACCTGCAATATGTGTGATATCAAATTCACTCTATGTATGACATCATATGAATTCTATGTGACATCACACCCACACTTTATGACATCACAAGACTGTATCCATAACATCCCATCCACTCTATTCAAAACATCACATCCACTGTTTGTGACATCACATACACTATAGTTGTGACATCACAGCCACTATAACTGTGTCAAGACACCTACTATGTTTTTGACATCATACTCATTATATATGACATCTCACATGGTGTATGAATGACAACACAACCACTCTATCCGACATTACAGCCATTATATCGGTGTAATCACACTCACTTAAATGATTATGTTAAACCCAATGTACGTGTGAAATCACAGCCACTGCATGTATGACACTATAGGCACGTTATAAGACATCAAATCCACTCTTGATGTCATCATGCGATTGTTTACCTGTCATGGCACCCACTATGTTTATGACATCATATCCACCGTATATGATCTCATCCACTCTGTGTGTGTGACTACACAAGCTCTATATCTGTCTTCAAACCCGTTATAACTGCCATCACATCCACTGTATATGTCATCAAACACACATTGTCGACGACATCACTCCAACTATGTAAGAGTTCACAGGTGGCATATGTATGCCATCATATGCCCTATACATGACAACAAATCCACACTTTATGACAACAATCCTTAGTATTTATGACATCACATGAACTCTATTCATGACATCACACGGACTATATACGATATGACATGTCATCTACTCTGTATGATATCACATTCACTCATATATGTGACATCACACAATGACTCTATCTATGATATCACACACACTCTAAGTTTATGACATATCCACTTCATATGGCATCACACGCAGTGTTATAAACACACAACCATTGTGTAACTTCACAGCCACTATGTCTGACATCACACGCATTCTATCTGTGTCAACACACGCAAATGAACCAATTTTATCTAACCCAGTTTATGTATGATATCACAGCCACTATATGTATGACATCACATGTACTACATAAGACATCACATCCACTCATTATGACCTCACACCACTTTATTTATGACATCAAGACCACTATACCACATCACATCCACTGTATCTGACCTCACCTCCACTGTATCTGTTTTGTCCCACCTACCCTACCAATGATGATCACAGCCACTCTACTCTATTTATCATATCACAGCAAGTATACGTGGGACATCCTATCCACTCTATTTATGAAATCATATGCACAATGTATGACATAACAGCACTGTGTGTTTTTGACACACCACTCTCGCCAGATATATAAAATCATTTGCACTTCAGATGACATCATATACTCTCTATTACACCAAACCACAGAATTTATGTTGCAACATCCACTTCAGGCATGATATCACACCCACTCTACCAGACATTGCTCCCACTGTTTCTTTGCCGTCACATCCTCTCCACTGATATCACGCCTACTCTTTGAATGACATCACACTCGGCATATGTATGGCAACATTTGCACCATACAAGTCATCACATTCCCAGGTTATGACATAAAACAACAGTTTCTACGTCATCACACACACTCTATTTGACATTGTATCCACTGTATCTGGGTCATCACATCCACTGTATTGAGGACATCACTCCAACTGTATTTATGAGATCTCATGCGCTATGTAAGACGACATCATCATATCCGTTGTATACGACATCACATTCACTCTATTTTTAACATCACAGCCACTGTATCTGTGTCATCACACCCACTCTTTCAATGATATCACACCCTTTGTATGTATGACCTCACACCCACTACATGTATACCATCATATACATTCTAAAATACATCGTATTCACATTTAATGACATCACAGATTATTTATGACATCACATGCACTGCACTCATGACATTACTCCCACATTGCTGACATTGAATCCACCCTATTGATGACCTCTGGCCAACTGTTTGTATGATATCACACCCACTTTATGTATGACATCTGATGCATGATATATTTCGTCACATCCACTCTTTTATGAACTCACACCATTGGAGTCATCACACTACATCCACTGCATTCATGACATCACACACACACTATATCTGACCACACACACAAGACAACACAAACGTTATATCTGCCATCTCAGCCCCTATATCTGACACTACCTCCACGGTATCTGTGTCATCAAAACAGTGTATCAATTATACCACCCACACTCTCTGCATGACATCACACACACTCTATGGGGGACAAATTATTCAGTATGCATGACATCACCTGATCTCTTTATGACAACAGGCACCTAAATATATGACATCACACCCAGCACATTGGTTACATCATATCCAGTATATATGATAGCACCCATACTGCTTTCATGACATGACGCCTACTATACCTGACATCTCACCCCCATTATATTGGACATCACAAACACTGTATCTGTGTCGTCACACACTCTGTATCGATGACATCACCACAAGTATGGACGTCATCACAATTTGCATACATATGACATCATACACACTCTACATGACATCACATTCACATTTTATGACATCAATCCTCAGCTTTAAGACATCACATCCACAGCATTCATGACATCAGATCTCCTATATGTGACATCATATCCACGGTTTAGGACATCTCATCCCCTATACCTCTGACATCACAGCCACTTTATCTGTAACGTCCACCCACTGCGTTTGTGAATCCATATCCAATATATTTGACATCAAACACACTGTGTTGAGGCGATACAAACAGTATATCTGACATCACACCCTCCGTATCTGTATTTGTGGGATCACACCCTCTGTATCAGTGATATAACACAAAACTGTGTGTATTATATCACACATACTATAGGCTTGGCACATTATGCACTATATAAGACATCACACCCAGGCTTTATGACATCACAACTGTGTGTTCATGACACCAAAGCTACTCTGTCTCACATCACAGCCATTATATCTGACTGCACATCATCTACAGTATGTCTCTCATCACACCGCAATTATTGATGATTTAAGTCCCATTGTTTGTAAGATATCACAGCCACAATATGTATGACTTCATATGAAGTACATGTGACATCACATTCACTCTGTATGACGTCACATCCCTCTGTGACATCACACCCTCTGTATTCATGTCATCACACACAGTATTTCTGACATCGCATCCACTGTAGTGCGTCATTATTTTATTTGCTGTGTATTGATTATACCACACCTGCAATATGTGTGATATCAAATTCACTCTATGTATGACATCATATGAATTCTATGTGACATCACACCCACACCCATGACATCACAAGACTGTAACCATAACATCCCATCCACTCTATTCAAAACATCACATCCACTGTTTTTGACATCACATACACTATAGTTGTGACATCACAGCTACTATAACTGTGTCAAGACACCTACTATGTTTTTGACATCATACTCATTATATATGACATCTCACATGGTGTATGAATGACAACACAACACTCTATCCGACATTACAGCCATTATATCGGTGTAATCACACTCACTTAAATGATTATGTTAAACCCAATGTACGTGTGAAATCACAGCCACTGCATGTATGACACTATAGGCACGTTATAAGACATCAAATCCACTCTTGATGTCATCATGCGATTGTTTACCTGTCATGGCACCCACTATGTTTATGAATCATATCCACCGTATATGATCTCATCCACTCTGTGTGTGTGACTACACAAGCTCTATATCTGTCTTCAAAACCCGTTATAACTGCCATCACATCCACTGTATATGTCATCAAACACACATTGTCGACGACATCACTCCAACTATGTAAGAGTTCACAGGTGGCATATGTATGCCATCATATGCCCTATACATGACAACAAATCCACACTTTATGACAACAATCCTTAATATTTATGACATCACATGAACTCTATTCATGACATCACACGGACTATATACGATATGACATGTCATCTACTCTGTATGATATCACATTCACTCTATATGTGACATCACACAATGACTCTATCTATGATATCACACACTCTAAGTTTATGACATATCCACTTCATATGGCATCACACATCACACAGTGTTATAACAACACAACCATTGTGTAACTTCACAGCCACTATGTCTGACATCACACGCATTCTATCTGTGTCAACACACGTGTCAAATGAACCAATTTTTATCTATCTAACCCAGTTTATGTATGATATCACAGCCACTATATGTATGACATCACATGTACTTCATAAGACATCATATCCACTCATTATGACCTCACACCACTTTATTTATGACATCAAGACCACTATAACAGACATCACATCCACTGTATCTGACCTCACGTCCACTGTATCTGTTTTGTCCCACCTACCCTACCAATGATATCACAGCCACTCTATTTATCATATCACAGCAAGTATACATAGTATACATGGGACATCCTATCCACTCTATTTATGAAATCATATGCACAATGTATGACATAACAGCACTGTGTGTTTTTGACACCACTCTCGCCAGATATATAAAATCATTTGCACTTCAGATGACATCATATACTCTCTATTACACCAAACCACAGAATTTATGTTGCAACATCCACTTCAGGCATGATATCACACCCACTCTACCAGACATTGCTCCCACTGTTTCTTTGCCGTCACATCCTCTCCACTGATATCACGCCTACTCTTTGAATGACATCACACTCGGCATATGTATGGCAACATTTGCACCATACAAGTCATCACATTCCCAGGTTATGACATAAAACAACAGTTTCTACGTCATCACACACACTCTATTTGACATTGTATCCACTGTATCTGGGTCATCACATCCACTGTATTGAGGACATCACTCCAACTGTATTTATGAGATCTCATGCGCTATGTAAGACGACATCATATCCGTTGTATACGACATCACATTCACTCTATTTTTAACATCACAGCCACTGTATCTGTGTCATCACACCCACTCTTTCAATGATATCACACCCTTTGTATGTATGACCTCACACCCACTACATGTATACCAACATATACATTCTAAAATGCATCGTATTCACATTTAATGACATCACAGATTATTTATGACATCACATGCACTGCACTCATGACATTACTCCCAATATTGCTGACATTGAATCCACCCTATTGATGACCTCTGGCCAACTGTATGTATGATATCACACCCACTTTATGTATGACATCTGATGCATGATATATTTCGTCACATCCACTATTTATGAACTCACACCATTGGAGTCATCACACTACATCCACTGCATTCATGACATCACACACACTATATCTGACCACACACGCAAGACAACACAAACGTTATATCTGCCATCTCAGCCCCTATATCTGACACTACCTCCACGGTATCTGTGTCATCAAAACAGTGTATCAATTATACCATTATACCACCACACACTCTGCATGACATCACACACACTCTCTATGGGGGACAAATTATTCAGTATGCATGACATCACCTGATCTCTTTATGACAACAGGCACCTAAATATATGACATCACACCCAGCACATTGGTTACATCATATCCAGTATATATGATAGCACCCATACTGCTTTCATGACATGACGCCTACTATACCTGACATCTCACCCATTATATTGGACATCACAAACACTGTATCTGTGTCACACACACTCTGTATCGATGATCGATGACATCACCACAAGTATGGACGTCATCACAATTTGCATACATATGACATCATACACACTCTACATGACATCACATTCACATTTTATGACATCAATCCTCAGCTTTAAGACATCACATCCACAGCATTCATGACATCAGATCTCCTATATGTGACATCATATCCACGGTTTAGGACATCTCATCCCCTATACCTCTGACATCACAGCCACTTTATCTGTAACGTCACACCCACTGCGTTTGTGAATCCATATCCAATATATTTGACATCAAACACACTGTGTTGAGGCGATACAAACAGTATATCTGACATCACACCCCCTCCGTATCTGTATTTGTGGGATCACACCCTCTGTATCAGTGATATAACACAAACTGTGTGTATTATATCACACATACTATAGGCTTGGCACATTATGCACTATATAAGACATCACACACCAGGCTTTATGACATCACAACTGTGTGTGTCATGACACCTAAGCTACTCTGTCTCTCATCACAGCCATTATATCTGACTGCACTGCACATCTACAGTATGTCTCTCATCACACCGCAATTATTGATGATTTAAGTCCCATTGTTTGTAAGATATCACAGCCACAATATGTATGACTTCATATGAAGTACATGTGACATCACATTCACTCTGTATGACGTCACATCCCTCTGTGACATCACACCCTCTGTATTCATGTCATCACACACAGTATTTCTGACATCGCATCCACTGTATTTGCATCATTATTTGCTGTGTATTGATTATACCACACCTGCAATATGTGTGATATCAAAAACACTCTATGTATGACATCATATGAATTCTATGTGACATCACACCCACACTTTATGACATCACAAGACTGTATCCATAACATCCCATCCACTCTATTCAAAACATCACATCCACTCCACTTTTTTGTGACATCACATACACTATAGTTGTGACATCACAGCCACTATAACTGTGTCAAGACACTACTATGTTTTTTTTGACATCATACTCATTATATATGATGACATCTCACATGGTGTATGAATGACAACACAACCACTCTATCCGACATTACAGCCATTATATCGGTGTAATCACACTCACTTAAATGATTATGTTAAACCCAATGTACGTGTGAAATCACAGCCACTGCATGTATGACACTATAGGCACGTTATAAGACATCAAATCCACTCTTGATGTCATCATGCGATTGTTTACCTGTCATGGCACCCACTATGTTTATGACATCATATCCACCGTATATGATCTCATCCACTCTGTGTGTGTGACTACACAAGCTCTATATCTGTCTTCAAACCCGTTATAACTGCCATCACATCCACTGTATATGTCATCAAACAACACACATGTCGACGACATCACTCCAACTATGTAAGAGTTCACAGGTGGCATATGTATGCCATCATATGCCCTATACATGACAACAAATCCACACTTTATGACAACAATCCTTAGTATTTATGACATCACATGAACTCTATTCATGACATCACACACGGACTATATACGATATGACATGTCATCTACTCTGTATGATATCACATTCACTCTATATGTGACATCACACAATGACTCTATCTATGATATCACACACTCTAAGTTTATGACATATCCACTTCATATGGCATCACACGCAGTGTTATAACAACACAACCATTGTGTAACTTCACAGCCACTATGTCTGACATCACACGCATTCTATCTGTGTCAACACACGCAATGAACCAATTTTATCTAACCCAGTTTATGTATGATATCACAGCCACTATATGTATGACATCACATGTACTACATAAGACATCATATCCACTCATTATGACCTCACACACACTTTTATTTATGACATCAAGACCACTATACCACAGACATCACATCCACTGTATCTGACCTCACGTCCACTGTATCTGTTTTGTCCCACCTACCCTACCACCTATCACAGCCACTCTATTTATCATATCACAGCAAGTATACATGGGACATCCTATCCACTCTATTTATGAAATCATATCATATATGCACAATGTATGACATAACAGCACTGTGTGTTGTTGACACCACTCTCGCCAGATATATAACATCATTTGCACTTCAGATGACATCATATACTCTCTCTTTACACCAAACCACAGAATTTATGTTGCAACATCCACTTCAGGCATGATATCACACCCACTCTACCAGACATTGCTCCCACTGTTTCTTTGCCGTCACATCCTCTCCACTGATATCACGCCTACTCTTTGAATGACATCACACTCGGCATATGTATGGCAACATTTTGCATACAAGTCATCACATTCCCAGTTTATGACATAAAACCACAGTTTCTACGTCATCACACACACTCTATTTGACATTGTATCCACTGTATCTGGGTCATCACATCCACTGTATTGAGGACATCACTCCAACTGTATTTATGAGATCTCATGCGCTATGTAAGACGACATCATATCCGTTGTATACGACATCACATTCACTCTATTTTTAACATCACAGCCACTGTATCTGTGTGTCATCACACCCACTCAATTTCAATGATATCACACCCTTTGTATGTATGACCTCACACCCACTACATGTATACCAACATATACATTCTAAAATGCATCGTATTCACATTTAATGACATCACAGATTATTTATGACATCACATGCACTGCACTCATGACATTACTCCCAATATTGCTGACATTGAATCCACCCTATTGATGACCTCTGGCCAACTGTTTGTATGATATCACACCCACTTTATGTATGACATCTGATGCATGATATATTTCGTCACATCCACTCTTTATGAACTCACACCATTGGAGTCATCACACTACATCCACTGCATTCATGACATCACACACACATATCTGACCACACACACACGACAACACACACGTTATATCTGCCATCTCAGCCCCCTATATCTGACACTACCTCCACGGTATCTGTGTCATCAAAACAGTGTATCAATTATACCACCCACACTCTCTGCATGACATCACACACACACTCTATGGGGGGACAACAAATTATTCAGTATGCATGACATCACCTGATCTCTTTATGACAACAGGCACCTAAATATATGACATCACACCCAGCACATTGGTTACATCATATCCAGTATATATGATAGCACCCATACTGCTTTCATGACATGACGCCTACTATACCTGACATCTCACCCATTATATTGGACATCACAAACACTGTATCTGTGTCGTCACACACTCTGTATCGATGACATCACCACAAGTATGGACGTCATCACAATTTGCATACATATGACATCATACACACTCTACATGACATCACATTCACATTTTATGACATCAATCCTCAGCTTTAAGACATCACATCCACTGCATTCATGACATCAGATCTCCTATATGTGACATCATATCCACGGTTTAGGACATCTCATCCCCTATACCTCTGACATCACAGCCACTTTATCTGTAACGTCACACCCACTGCGTTTGTGAATCCATATCCAATATATTTGACATCAAACACACTGTGTTGAGGTAATACAAACAGTATATCTGACATCACACCCTCCGTATCTGTATTTGTGGGATCACACCCTCTGTATCAGTGATATAACACAAACTGTGTGTATTATATCACACATACTATAGGCTTGGCACATTATGCACTATATAAGACATCACACCCAGGCTTTATGACATCACAACTGTGTGTTCATGACACCAAAGCTACTCTGTCTCACATCACAGCCATTATATCTGACTGCACATCTACAGTATGTCTCTCATCACACCGCAATTATTGATGATTTAAGTCCCATTGTTTGTAAGATATCACAGCCACAATATGTATGACTTCATATGAAGTACATGTGACATCACATTCACTCTGTATGACGTCACATCCCTCTGTGACATCACACCCTCTGTATTCATGTCATCACACACAGTATTTCTGACATCGCATCCACTGTATTTGCATCATTATTTGCTGTGTATTGATTATTGACCACACCTGCAATATGTGTGATATCAACTCTCTATGTATGACATCATATGAATTCTATGTGACATCACACCCACACTTTATGACATCACAAGACTGTATCCATAACATCCCATCCACTCTATTCAAAAAATCACATCCACTGTTTGTGACATCACATACACTATAGTTGTGACATCACAGCCACTATAACTGTGTCAAGACACTACTATGTTTTTGACATCATACTCATTATATATGACATCTCACATGGTGTATGAATGACAACACAACCACTCTATCCGACATTACAGCCATTATATCGGTGTAATCACACTCACTTAAATGATTATGTTAAACCCAATGTACGTGTGAAATCACAGCCACTGCATGTATGACACTATAGGCACGTTATAAGACATCAAATCCACTCTTGATGTCATCATGCGATTGTTTACCTGTCATGGCACCCACTATGTTTATGACATCATATCCACCGTATATGATCTCATCCACTCTGTGTGTGTGACTACACAAGCTCTATATCTGTCTTCAAACCCGTTATAACTGCCATCACATCCACTGTATATGTCATCAAACACACATTGTCGACGACATCACTCCAACTATGTAAGAGTTCACAGGTGGCATATGTATGCCATCATATGCCCTATACATGACAACAAATCCACACTTTATGACAACAATCCTTAGTATTTATGACATCACATGAACTCTATTCATGACATCACACGGACTATATACGATATGACATGTCATCTACTCTGTATGATATCACATTCACTCTATATGTGACATCACACAATGACTCTATCTATGATATCACACACTCTAAGTTTATGACATATCCACTTCATATGGCATCACACGCAGTGTTATAACAACACAACCATTGTGTAACTTCACAGCCACTATGTCTGACATCACACGACATTCTATCTGTGTCAACACACGCAATGAACCAATTTTATCTAACCCAGTTTATGTATGATATCACAGCCACTATATATATGACATGACATCACATGTCTACATAAGACATCACATCCACTCATTATGACCTCACACCACTTTATTTATGACATCAAGACCACTATACCAGACATCACATCCACTGTATCTGACCTCACGTCCACTGTATCTGTTTTGTCCCACCTACCCTACCAATGATATCACAGCCACTCTATTTATCATATCACAGCAAGTATACGTGGGACATCCTATCCACTCTATTTATGAATCATATGCACAATGTATGACATAACAGCACTGTGTGTTGTTGACACCACTCTCGCCAGATATATAACATCATTTGCACTTCAGATGACATCATATACTCTCTATTACACCAAACCACAGAATTTATGTTGCAACATCCACTTCAGGCATGATATCACACCCACTCTACCAGACATTGCTCCCACTGTTTCTTTGCCGTCACATCCTCTCCACTGATATCACGCCTACTCTTTGAATGACATCACACTCGGCATATGTATGGCAACATTTGCACCATACAAGTCATCACATTCCCAGGTTATGACATAAAACCAGTTTCTACGTCATCACACACACTCTATTTGACATTGTATCCACTGTATCTGGGTCATCACATCCACTGTATTGAGGACATCACTCCAACTGTATTTATGAGATCTCATGCGCTATGTAAGACGACATCATATCCGTTGTATACGACATCACATTCACTCTATTTTTAACATCACAGCCACTGTATCTGTGTCATCACACCCACTCTTTCAATGATATCACACCCTTTGTATGTATGACCTCACACCCACTACATGTATACCAACATATACATTCTAAAATGCATCGTATTCACATTTAATGACATCACAGATTATTTATGACATCACATGCACTGCACTCATGACATTACTCCCAATATTGCTGACATTGAATCCACCCTATTGATGACCTCTGGCCAACTGTTTGTATGATATCACACCCACTTTATGTATGACATCTGATGCATGATATATTTCGTCACATCCACTCCACTTTTATGAACTCACACCATTGGAGTCATCACACTACATCCACTGCATTCATGACATCACACACACTATATCTGACCACACACGCAAGACAACACAAACGTTATATCTGCCATCTCAGCCCCTATATCTGACACTACCTCCACGGTATCTGTGTCATCAAAACAGTGTATCAATTATACCACCCACACTCTCTGCATGACATCACACACACACTATATGGGGGACAAATTATTCAGTATGCATGACATCACCTGATCTCTTTATGACAACAGGCACCTAAATATATGACATCACACCCAGCACATTGGTTACATCATATCCAGTATATATGATAGCACCCATACTGCTTTCATGACATGACGCCTACTATACCTGACATCTCACCCATTATATTGGACATCACAAACACTGTATCTGTGTCGTCACACACACTGTATCGATGACATCACACACAAGTATGGACGTCATCACAATTTGCATACATATGACATCATACACACACTACACATGATCACATTCACATTTTATGACATCAATCCTCAGCTTTAAGACATCACATCCACTGCATTCATGACATCAGATCTCCTATATGTGACATCATATCCACGGTTTAGGACATCTCATCCCCTATACCTCTGACATCACAGCCACTTTATCTGTAACGTCACACCCACTGCGTTTGTGAATCCATATCCAATATATTTGACATCAAACACACTGTGTTGTTGGCGATACAAACAGTATATCTGACATCACACCCTCCGTATCTGTATTTGTGGGATCACACCCTCTGTATCAGTGATATAACACAAACTGTGTGTATTATATCACACATACTATAGGCTTGGCACATTATGCACTATATAAGACATCACACCCAGGCTTTATGACATCACAACTGTGTGTTCATGACACCTAAGCTACTCTGTCTCACATCACAGCCATTATATCTGACTGCACATCTACAGTATGTCTCTCATCACACACAATTATTGATGATTTAAAGTCCCATTGTTTGTAAGATATCACAGCCACAATATGTATGACTTCATATGAAGTACATGTGACATCACATTCACTCTGTATGACGTCACATCCCTCTGTGACATCACACCCTCTGTATTCATGTCATCACACACAGTATTTCTGACATCGCATCCACTGTAGTTGCATCATTATTTGCTGTGTATTGATTATACCACACCTGCAATATGTGTGTGATATCAAATTCACTCTATGTATGACATCATATGAATTCTATGTGACATCACACCCACACTTTATGACATCACAAGACTGTATCCATAACATCCCATCCATCTCTATCAAAACATCACATCCACTCCATTGTGACATCACATACACTATAGTTAGTGACATCACAGCCACTATAACTGTGTCAAGACACCTACTATGTTTTTGACATCATACTCATTATATATGACATCTCACATGGTGTATGAATGACAACACAACACTCTATCCGACATTACAGCCATTATAGCCATTATATCGGTGTAATCACACTCACTTAAATGATTATGTTAAACCCAATGTACGTGTGAAATCACAGCCACTGCATGTATGACACTATAGGCACGTTATAAGACATCAAATCCACTCTTGATGTCATCATGCGATTGTTTACCTGTCATGGCACCCACTATGTTTATGACATCATATCCACCGTATATGATCTCATCCACTCTGTGTGTGTGACTACACAAGCTCTATATCTGTCTTCAAACCCGTTATAACTGCCATCACATCCACTGTATATGTCATCAAACACACATTGTCGACGACATCACTCCAACTATGTAAGAGTTCACAGGTGGCATATGTATGCCATCATATGCCCTATACATGACAACAAATCCACACTTTATGACAACAATCCTTAGTATTTATGACATCACATGAACTCTATTCATGACATCACACGGACTATATACGATATGACATGTCATCTACTCTGTATGATATCACATTCACTCTATATGTGACATCACACAATGACACTATCTATGATATCACACACTCTAAGTTTATGACATATCCACTTCATATGGCATCACACGCAGTGTTATAACAACACAACCATTGTGTAACTTCACAGCCACTATGTCTGACATCACACGCATTCTATCTGTGTCAACACACGCAATGAACCAATTTTATCTAACCCAGTTTATGTATGATATCACAGCCACTATATGTATGACATCACATGTACTACATAAGACATCATATCCACTCATTATGACCTCACAACACTTTATTTATGACATCAAGACCACTATACCAGACATCACATCCACTGTATCTGACCTCACGTCCACTGTATCTGTTTTGTCCCACCTACCCTACCAATGATATCACAGCCACTCTATTTATCATATCACAGCAAGTATACGTGGGACATCCTATCCACTCTATTTATGAAATCATATGCACAATGTATGACATAACAGCACTGTGTGTTTTTGACACCACTCTCGCCAGATATATAAAATCATTTGCACTTCAGATGACATCATATACTCTCTATTACACCAAACCACAGAATTTATGTTGCAACATCCACTTCAGGCATGATATCACACCCACTCTACCAGACATTGCTCCCACTGTTTCTTTGCCGTCACATCCTCTCCACTGATATCACGCCTACTCTTTGAATGACATCACACTCGGCATATGTATGGCAACATTTGCACCATACAAGTCATCACATTCCCAGGTTATGACATAAAACAACAGTTTCTACGTCATCACACACACTCTATTTGACATTGTATCCACTGTATCTGGGTCATCACATCCACTGTATTGAGGACATCACTCCAACTGTATTTATGAGATCTCATGCGCTATGTAAGACGACATCATATCCGTTGTATACGACATCACATTCACTCTATTTTTTAACATCACAGCAGCACTGTATCTGTGTCATCACACCCACTCTTTCAATGATATCACACCCTTTGTATGTATGACCTCACACCCACTACATGTATACCTCATATACATTCTAAAATGCATCGTATTCACATTTAATGACATCACAGATTATTTATGACATCACATGCACTGCACTCATGACATTACTCCCCAATATTGCTGACATTGAATCCACCCTATTGATGACCTCTGGCCAACTGTTTGTATGATATCACACCCACTTTATGTATGACATCTGATGCATGATATATTTCGTCACATCCACTCTTTATGAACTCACACCATTGGAGTCATCACACTACATCCACTGCATTCATGACATCACACACACTATATATGACCACACACGCAAGACAACACAAACGTTATATCTGCCATCTCAGCCCCTATATCTGACACTACCTCCACGGTATCTGTGTCATCAAAAAACAGTGTATCAATTATACCACCCACACTCTCTGCATGACATCACACACACTCTATGGGGGACAAATTATTCAGTATGCATGACATCACCTGATCTCTTTATGACAACAGGCACCTAAATATATGACATCACACCAGTACATTGGTTACATCATATCCAGTATATATAGCACCCATACTGCTTTCATGACATGACGCCTACTATACCTGACATCTCACCCATTATTTGGACATCACAAACACTGTATCTGTGTCGTCACACACACACTCTGTATCGATGACATCACCACAAGTATGGACGTCATCACAATTTGCATACATATGACATCATACACACTCTACATGACATCACATTCACATTTTATGACATCAATCCTCAGCTTTAAGACATCACATCCACAGCATTCATGACATCAGATCTCCTATATGTGACATCATATCCACGGTTTAGGACATCTCATCCCCTATACCTCTGACATCACAGCCACTTTATCTGTAACGTCACACCCACTGCGTTTGTGAATCCATATCCAATATATTTGACATCAAACACACTGTGTTGAGGCGATACAAACAGTATATCTGACATCACACCCCCGTATCTGTATTTGTGGGATCACACCCTCTGTATCAGTATCAGTGATATAACACAAACTGTGTGTATTATATCACACATACTATAGGCTTGGCACATTATGCACTATATACGACATCACACCCAGGCTTTATGACATCACAACAGTGTGTTCATGACACCAAAGCTACTCTGTCTCACATCACAGCCATTATATCTGACTGCACATCTACAGTATGTCTCTCATCACACCGCAATTATTGATGATTTAAGTCCCATTGTTTGTAAGATATCACAGCCACAATATGTATGACTTCATATGAAGTACATGTGACATCACATTCACTCTGTATGACGTCACATCCCTCTGTGACATCACACCCTCTGTATTCATGTCATCACACACACACAGTATTTCTGACATCGCATCCACTGTATTTGCATCATTATTTGCTGTGTATTGATTATACCACACCTGCAATATGTGTGATATCAAATTCACTCTATGTATGACATCATATGAATTCTATGTGACATCACACCCACACTTTATGACATCACAAGACTGTATCCATAACATCCCATCCACTCTATTCAAAACATCACATCCACTGTTTTTGACATCACATACACTATAGTTGTGACATCACAGCTACTATAACTGTGTCAAGACACCTACTATGTTTTTGACATCATACTCATTATATATGACATCTCACATGGTGTATGAATGACAACACAACCACTCTATCCGACATTACAGCCATTATATCGGTGTAATCACACTCACTTAAATGATTATGTTAAACCCAATGTACGTGTGAAATCACAGCCACTGCATGTATGACACTATAGGCACGTTATAAGACATCAAATCCACTCTTGATGTCATCATGCGATTGTTTACCTGTCATGGCACCCACTATGTTTATGACATCATATCCACCGTATATGATCTCATCCACTCTGTGTGTGTGACTACACAAGCTCTATATCTGTCTTCAAACCCGTTATAACTGCCATCACATCCACTGTATATGTCATCAAACACACATTGTCGACGACATCCAACTCCAACTATGTAAGAGTTCACAGGTGGCATATGTATGCCATCATATGCCCTATACATGACAACAAATCCACACTTTATGACAACAATCCTTAGTATTTATGACATCACATGAACTCTATTCATGACATCACACGGACTATATACGATATGACATGTCATCTACTCTGTATGATATCACATTCACTTATATGTGACATCACACAATGACACTATCTATGATATCATCACACACACTCTAAGTTTATGACATATCCACTTCATATGGCATCACACACAGTGTTATAACAACACAACCATTGTGTAACTTCACAGCCACTATGTCTGACATCACACGCATTCTATCTGTGTCAACACACGCAATGAACCAATTTTATCTAACCCAGTTTATGTATGATATCACAGCCACTATATATGTATGACATCACATGTACTACATAAGACATCATATCCACTCATTATGACCTCACACCACTTTATTTATGACATCAAGACCACTATATACAACATCACATCCACTGTATCTGACCTCACGTCCACTGTATCTGTTTTGTCCCACCTACCCTACCAATGATATCACAGCCACTCTATTTATCATATCACAGCAAGTATACGTGGGACATCCTATCCACTCTATTTATGAAATCATATGCACAATGTATGACATAACAGCACTGTGTGTTGTTGACACCACTCTCGCCAGATATATAAAATCATTTGCACTTCAGATGACATCATATACTCTCTATTACACCAAACCACAGAATTTATGTTGCAACATCCACTTCAGGCATGATATCACACCCACTCTACCAGACATTGCTCCCACTGTTTCTTTGCCGTCACATCCTCTCCACTGATATCACGCCTACTCTTTGAATGACATCACACTCGGCATATGTATGGCAACATTTGCACCATACAAGTCATCACATTCCCAGGTTATGACATAAAACCACAGTTTCTACGTCATCACACACACTCTATTTGACATTGTATCCCTGTATCTGGGTCATCACATCCACTGTATTGAGGACATCACTCCAACTGTATTTATGAGATCTCATGCGCTATGTAAGACGACATCATATCCGTTGTATACGACATCACATTCACTCTATTTTTAACATCACAGCCACTGTATCTGTGTCATCACACCCACTCTTTCAATGATATCACACCCTTTGTATGTATGACCTCACACCCACTACATGTATACCAACATATACATTCTAAAATGCATCGTATTCACATTTAATGACATCACAGATTATTTATGACATCACATGCACTGCACTCATGACATTACTCCCAATATTGCTGACATTGAATCCACCCTATTGATGACCTCTGGCCAACTGTTTGTATGATATCACACCCACTTTATGTATGACATCTGATGCATGATATATTTCGTCACATCCACTCTTTATGAACTCACACCATTGGAGTCATCACACTACATCCACTGCATTCATGACATCACACACACACATATATCTGACCACACACAAAGACAACACAAACGTTATATCTGCCATCTCAGCCCCTATATCTGACACTACCTCCACGGTATCTGTGTCATCAAAACAGTGTATCAATTATACCACCCACACTCTCTGCATGACATCACACACACTCTATGGGGGACAAATTATTCAGTATGCATGACATCACCTGATCTCTTTATGACAACAGGCACCTAAATATATGACATCACACCCAGTACATTGGTTACATCATATCCAGTATATATGATAGCACCCATACTGCTTTCATGACATGACGCCTACTATACCTGACATCTCACCCATTATATTGGACATCACAAACACTGTATCTGTGTCGTCACACACTCTGTATCGATGACATCACCACAAGTATGGACGTCATCACAATTTGCATACATATGACATCATACACACTCTACATGACATCACATTCACATTTTATGACATCAATCCTCAGCTTTAAGACATCACATCCACTGCATTCATGACATCAGATCTCCTATATGTGACATCATATCCACGGTTTAGGACATCTCATCCCCTATACCTCTGACATCACAGCCACTTTATCTGTAACGTCACACCCACTGCGTTTGTGAATCCATATCCAATATATTTGACATCAAACACACTGTGTTGAGGCGATACAAACAGTATATCTGACATCACACCCTCCGTATCTGTATTTGTGGGATCACACCCTCTGTATCAGTGATATAACACAAACTGTGTGTATTATATCACACATACTATAGGCTTGGCACATTATGCACTATATAAGACATCACACCCAGGCTTTATGACATCACAACAGTGTGTTCATGACACCAAAGCTACTCTGTCTCACATCACAGCCATTATATCTGACTGCACATCTACAGTATGTCTCTCATCACACACACAATTATTGATGATTTAAGTCCCATTGTTTGTAAGATATCACAGCCACAATATGTATGACTTCATATGAAGTACATGTGACATCACATTCACTCTGTATGACGTCACATCCCTCTGTGACATCACACCCTCTGTATTCATGTCATCACACACAGTATTTCTGACATCGCATCCACTGTAGTTGCATCATTATTTGCTGTGTATTGATTATACCACACCTGCAATATGTGTGATATCAAACCCACTCTATGTATGACATCATATGAATTCTATGTGACATCACACCCACACTTTATGACATCACAAGACTGTATCCATAACATCCCATCCACTCTATTCAAAACATCACATCCACTGATTTTGACATCACATACACTATAGTTGTGACATCACAGCTACTATAACTGTGTCAAGACACCTACTATGTTTTTGACATCATACTCATTATATATGACATCTCACATGGTGTATGAATGACAACAACAACACTCTATCCGACATTACAGCCATTATATCGGTGTAATCACACTCACTTAAATGATTATGTTAAACCCAATGTACGTGTGAAATCACAGCCACTGCATGCATGTATGACACTATAGGCACGTTATAAGACATCAAATCCACTCTTGATGTCATCATGCGATTGTTTACCTGTCATGGCACCCACTATGTTTATGACATCATATCCACCGTATATGATCTCATCCACTCTGTGTGTGTGACTACACAAGCTCTATATCTGTCTTCAAACCCGTTATAACTGCCATCACATCCACTGTATATGTCATCAAACACACATTGTCGACGACATCACTCCAACTATGTAAGAGTTCACAGGTGGCATATGTATGCCATCATATGCCCTATACATGACAACAAATCCACACTTTATGACAACAATCCTTAGTATTTATGACATCACATGAACTCTATTCATGACATCACACGGACTATATACGATATGACATGTCATCTACTCTGTATGATATCACATTCACTCTATATGTGACATCACACAATGACTCTATCTATGATATCACACACTCTAAGTTTATGACATATCCACTTCATATGTCATCACACGCAGTGTTATAACAACACAACCATTGTGTAACTTCACAGCCACTATGTCTGACATCACACGCATTCTATCTGTGTCAACACACGCAATGAACCAATTTTATCTAACCCAGTTTATGTATGATATCACAGCCACTATATGTATGACATCACATGTACTACATAAGACATCATATCCACTCATTATGACCTCACAACACTTTATTTATGACATCAAGACCACTATACCAGACATCACATCCATCTGACCTCACGTCCACTGTATCTGTTTTGTCCCACCTACCCTACCAATGATATCACAGCCACTCTATTTATCATATCACAGCAAGTATACGTGGGACATCCTATCCACTCTATTTATGAAATCATATGCACAATGTATGACATAACAGCACTGTGTGTTTTTGACACCACTCTCGCCAGATATATAAAATCATTTGCACTTCAGATGACATCATATACTCTCTATTACACCAAACCACAGAATTTATGTTGCAACAACATCCACTTCAGGCATGATATCACACCCACTCTACCAGACATTGCTCCCACTGTTTCTTTGCCGTCACATCCTCTCCACTGATATCACGCCTACTCTTTGAATGACATCACACTCGGCATATGTATGGCAACATTTGCACCATACAAGTCATCACATTCCCAGGTTATGACATAAAACCAGTTTCTACGTCATCACACACACTCTATTTGACATTGTATCCACTGTATCTGGGTCATCACATCCACTGTATTGAGGACATCACTCCAACTGTATTTATGAGATCTCATGCGCTATGTAAGACGACATCATATCCGTTGTATACGACATCACATTCACTCTATTTTTAACATCACAGCCACTGTATCTGTGTCATCACACCCACTCTTTCAATGATATCACACCCTTTGTATGTATGACCTCACACCCACTACATGTATACCATCATATACATTCTAAAATAAATCGTATTCACATTTAATGACATCACAGATTATTTATGACATCACACATGCACTGCACTCATGACATTACTCCCAATATTGCTGACATTGAATCCACCCTATTGATGACCTCTGGCCAACTGTTTGTATGATATCACACCCACTTTATGTATGACATCTGATGCATGATATATTTCGTCACATCCACTCTTTATGAACTCACACCATTGGAGTCATCACACTACATCCACTGCATTCATGACATCACACACACACTATATCTGACCACACACGCAAGACAACACAAACGTTATATCTGCCATCTCAGCCCCTATATCTGACACTACCTCCACGGTATCTGTGTCATCAAAACAGTGTATCAATTATACCACCCACACTCTCTGCATGACATCACACACACTCTATGGGGGGGACAAATTATTCAGTATGCATGACATCACCTGATCTCTTTATGACAACAGGCACCTAAATATATATGACATCACACCCAGTACATTGGTTACATCATATCCAGTATATATGATAGCACCCATACTGCTTTCATGACATGACGCCTATACTATACCTGACATCTCACCCATTATATTGGACATCACAAACACTGTATCTGTGTCGTCACACACTCTGTATCGATGACATCACCACAAGTATGGACGTCATCACAATTTGCATACATATGACATCATACACACTCTACATGACATCACATTCACATTTTTTATGACATCAATCCTCAGCTTTAAGACATCACATCCACAGCATTCATGACATCAGATCTCCTATATGTGACATCATATCCACGGTTTAGGACATCTCATCCCCTATACCTCTGACATCACAGCCACTTTATCTGTAACGTCACACCCACTGCGTTTGTGAATCCATATCCAATATATTTGACATCAAACACACTGTGTTGAGAGCGATACAAACAGTATATCTGACATCACACCCTCCGTATCTGTATTTGTGGGATCACACCCTCTGTATCAGTGATATAACACAAAACTGTGTGTATTATATCACACATACTATAGGCTTGGCACATTATGCACTATATAAGACATCACACCCAGGCTTTATGACATCACAACTGTGTGTTTCATGACACCTAAGCTACTCTGTCTCACATCACAGCCATTATATCTGACTGCACATCTACAGTATGTCTCTCATCACACCGCAATTATTGATGATTTAAGTCCCATTGTTTGTAAGATATCACAGCCACAATATGTATGACTTCATATGAAGTACATGTGACATCACATTCACTCTGTATGACGTCACATCCCTCTGTGACATCACACCCTCTGTATTCATGTCATCACACACAGTATTTCTGACATCGCATCCACTGTATTTGCGTCATTATTTGCTGTGTATTGATTATACCACACCTGCAATATGTGTGATATCAAACACTCTATGTATGACATCATATGAATTCTATGTGACATCACACCCACACTTTATGACATCACAAGACTGTATCCATAACATCCCATCCACTCTATTCAAAACATCACATCCACTGTTTTTGTGACATCACATACACTATATAGTTGTGACATCACAGCCACTATAACTGTGTCAAGACACCTACTATGTTTTTTTGACATCATACTCATTATATATGACATCTCACATGGTGTATGAATGACAACACAACCACTCTATCCGACATTACAGCCATTATATCGGTGTAATCACACTCACTTAAATGATTATGTTAAACCCAATGTACGTGTGAAATCACAGCCACTGCATGTATGACACTATAGGCACGTTATAAGACATCAAATCCACTCTTGATGTCATCATGCGATTGTTTACCTGTCATGGCACCCACTATGTTTATGACATCATATCCACCGTATATGATCTCATCCACTCTGTGTGTGTGACTACACAAGCTCTATATCTGTCTTCAAACCCGTTATAACTGCCATCACATCCACTGTATATGTCATCAAACACACATTGTCGACGACATCACTCCAACTATGTAAGAGTTCACAGGTGGCATATGTATGCCATCATATGCCCTATACATGACAACAAATCCACACTTTATGACAACAATCCTTAGTATTTATGACATCACATGAACTCTATTCATGACATCACACGGACTATATACGATATGACATGTCATCTACTCTGTATGATATCACATTCACTCTATATGTGACATCACACACATGACTCTATCTATGATATATCACACTCTAAGTTTATGACATATCCACTTCATATGGCATCACACGCAGTGTTATAACAACACACAACCATTGTGTAACTTCACAGCCACTATGTCTGACATCACACGCATTGTATCTGTGTCAACACACGCAATGAACCAATTTTATCTAACCCAGTTTATGTATGATATCACAGCCACTATATGTATGACATCACATGTACTACATAAGACATCACATCCACTCATTATGACCTCACACCACTTTATTTATGACATCAAGACCACTATACCAGACATCACATCCACTGTATCTGACCTCACGTCCACTGTATCTGTTTTGTCCCACCTACCCTACCAATGATATCACAGCCACTCTATTTATCATATCACAGCAAGTATACGTGGGACATCCTATCCACTCTATTTATGAAATCATATGCACAATGTATGACATAACAGCACTGTGTGTTGTTGTTGACACCACTCTCGCCAGATATATAAAATCATTTGCACTTCAGATGACATCATATACTCTCTATTACACCAAACCACAGAATTTATGTTGCAACATCCACTTCAGGCATGATATCACACCCACTCTACCAGACATTGCTCCCACTGTTTCTTTGCCGTCACATCCTCTCCACTGATATCACGCCTACTCTTTGAATGACATCACACTCGGCATATGTATGGCAACATTTGCACCATACAAGTCATCACATTCCCAGGTTATGACATAAAACACAGTTTCTACGTCATCACACACACTCTATTTGACATTGTATCCACTGTATCTGGGTCATCACATCCACTGTATTGAGGACATCACTCCAACTGTATTTATGAGATCTCATGCGCTATGTAAGACGACATCATATCCGTTGTATACGACATCACATTCACTCTATTTTTAACATCACAGCCACTGTATCTGTGTCATCACACCCCACTCTTTCAATGATATCACACCCTTTGTATGTATGACCTCACACCCACTACATGTATACCAACATATACATTCTAAAATGCATCGTATTCACATTTAATGACATCACAGATTATTTATGACATCACATGCACTGCACTCATGACATTACTCCCAATATTGCTGACATTGAATCCACCCTATTGATGACCTCTGGCCAACTGTTTGTATGATATCACACCCACTTTATGTATGACATCTGATGCATGATATATTTCGTCACATCCACTCTTTATGAACTCACACCATTGGAGTCATCACACTACATCCACTGCATTCATGACATCACACACACTATATCTGACCACACACGCAAGACAACACAAAACGTTATATCTGCCATCTCAGCCCCTATATCTGACACTACCTCCACGGTATCTGTGTCATCAAAACAGTGTATCAATTATACCACCCACACTCTCTGCATGACATCACACACACTCTATGGGGGGACAAATTATTCAGTATGCATGACATCACCTGATCTCTTTATGACAACAGGCACCTAAATATACATCACACCCAGCACATTGGTTACATCATATCCAGTATATATGATAGCACCCATACTGCTTTCATGACATGACGCCTACTATACCTGACATCTCACCCATTATATTGGACATCACAAACACTGTATCTGTGTCGTCACACACTCTGTATCGATGACATCACCACAAGTATGGACGTCATCACAATTTGCATACATATGACATCATACACACTCTACATGACATCACATTCACATTTTATGACATCAATCCTCAGCTTTAAGACATCACATCCACTGCATTCATGACATCAGATCTCCTATATGTGACATCATATCCACGGTTTAGGACATCTCATCCCCTATACCTCTGACATCACAGCCACTTTATCTGTAACGTCACACCCACTGCGTTTGTGAATCCATATCCAATATATTTGACATCAAACACACTGTGTTGAGGCGATACAAACAGTATATCTGACATCACACCCTCCGTATCTGTATTTGTGGGATCACACCCTCTGTATCAGTGATATAACACAAACTGTGTGTATTATATCACACATACTATAGGCTTGGCACATTATGCACTATATACGACATCACACCCAGGCTTTATGACATCACAACTGTGTGTTCATGACACCTAAGCTACTCTGTCTCACATCACAGCCATTATATCTGACTGCACATCTACAGTATGTCTCTCATCACACCGCAATTATTGATGATTTAAGTCCCATTGTTTGTAAGATATCACAGCCACAATATGTATGACTTCATATGAAGTACATGTGACATCACATTCACTCTGTATGACGTCACATCCCTCTGTGACATCACACCCTCTGTATTCATGTCATCACACACAGTATTTCTGACATCGCATCATCACTGTAGTTGCGTCATTATTTGCTGTGTATTGATTATACCACACCTGCAATATGTGTGATATCAAAAATTCACTCTATGTATGACATCATATGAATTCTATGTGACATCACACCCACACTTTATGACATCACAAGACTGTATCCATAACATCCCACTCTATTCAAAAAATCACATCCACTGTTTTTGACATCACATACACTATAGTTGTGACATCACAGCCACTATAACTGTGTCAAGACACCTACTATTTTTTTGACATCATACTCATTATATATGACATCTCACATGGTGTATGAATGACAACACAACCACTCTATCCGACATTACAGCCATTATATCGGTGTAATCACACTCACTTAAATGATTATGTTAAACCCAATGTACGTGTGAAATCACAGCCACTGCATGTATGACACTATAGGCACGTTATAAGACATCAAATCCACTCTTGATGTCATCATCATGCGATTGTTTACCTGTCATGGCACCCCTACTATGTTTATGACATCATATCCACCGTATATGATCTCATCCACTCTGTGTGTGTGACTACACAAGCTCTATATCTGTCTTCAAACCCGTTATAACTGCCATCACATCCACTGTATATGTCATCAAACACACATTGTCGACGACATCACTCCAACTATGTAAGAGTTCACAGGTGGCATATGTATGCCATCATATGCCCTATACATGACAACAAATCCACACTTTATGACAACAATCCTTAGTATTTATGACATCACATGAACTCTATTCATGACATCACACGGACTATATACGATATGACATGTCATCTACTCTGTATGATATCACATTCACTATATGTGACATCACACAATGACTCTATCTATGATATCACACACTCTAAGTTTATGACATATCCACTTCATATGGCATCACACGCAGTGTTATAACAACACAACCATTGTGTAACTTCACAGCCACTATGTCTGACATCACACGCATTCTATCTGTGTCAACACACGCAATGAACCAATTTTATCTAACCCAGTTTATGTATGATATCACAGCCACTATATGTATGACATCACATGTACTACATAAGACATCACATCCACTCATTATGACCTCACACACTTTATTTATGACATCAAGACCACTATACAGACATCACATCCACTGTATCTGACCTCACGTCCACTGTATCTGTTTTGTCCCACCTACCCTACCAATGATATCACAGCCACTCTATTTATCATATCACAGCAAGTATACGTGGGACATCCTATCCACTCTATTTATGAAATCATATGCACAATGTATGACATAACAGCACTGTGTGTTGTTGACACCACTCTCGCCAGATATATAAAATCATTTGCACTTCAGATGACATCATATACTCTCTATTACACCAAACCACAGAATTTATGTTGCAACATCCACTTCAGGCATGATATCACACCCACTCTACCAGACATTGCTCCCACTGTTTCTTTGCCGTCACATCCTCTCCACTGATATATCACGCCTACTCTTTGAATGACATCACACTCGCATATGTATGGCAACATTTGCACCATACAAGTCATCACATTCCCAGGTTTATGACATAAAACAACAGTTTCTACGTCATCACACACACTCTATTTGACATTGTATCCACTGTATCTGGGTCATCACATCCACTGTATTGAGGACATCACTCCAACTGTATTTATGAGATCTCATGCGCTATGTAAGACGACATATCCGTTGTATACGACATCACATTCACTCTATTTTTAACATCACAGCCACTGTATCTGTGTCATCACACCCACTCTTTCAATGATATCACACCCTTTGTATGTATGACCTCACACCCACTACATGTATACCAACATATACATTCTAAAATGCATCGTATTCACATTTAATGACATCACAGATTATTTATGACATCACATGCACTGCACTCATGACATTACTCCCAATATTGCTGACATTGAATCCACCCTATTGATGACCTCTGGCCAACTGTTTGTATGATATCACACCCACTTTATGTATGACATCTGATGCATGATATATTTTCGTCACATCCACTCTTTATGAACTCACACCATTGGAGTCATCACACTACATCCACTGCATTCATGACATCACACACACTATATCTGACCACACACGCAAGACAACACAAACGTTATATCTGCCATCTCAGCCCCTATATCTGACACTACCTCCACGGTATCTGTGTCATCAAAACAGTGTATCAATTATACCACCCACACTCTCTGCATGACATCACACACACTCTATGGGGGACAAATTATTCAGTATGCATGACATCACCTGATCTCTTTATGACAACAGGCACCTAAATATATGACATCACACCCAGCACATTGGTTACATCATATCCAGTATATATGATAGCACCCATACTGCTTTCATGACATGACGCCTACTATACCTGACATCTCACCCATTATATTGGACATCACAAACACTGTATCTGTGTCGTCACACACTCTGTATCGATGACATCACCACAAGTATGGACGTCATCACAATTTGCATACATATGACATCATACACACTCTACATGACATCACATTCACATTTTATGACATCAATCCTCAGCTTTAAGACATCACATCCACTGCATTCATGACATCAGATCTCCTATATGTGACATCATATCCACGGTTTAGGACATCTCATCCCCTATACCTCTGACATCACAGCCACTTTATCTGTAACGTCACACCCACTGCGTTTGTGAATCCATATCCAATATATTTGACATCAAACACACTGTGTTGAGGCGATACAAACAGTATATCTGACATCACACCCTCCGTATCTGTATTTGTGGGATCACACCCTCTGTATCAGTGATATAACACAAACTGTGTGTATTATATCACACATACTATAGGCTTGGCACATTATGCACTATATAAGACATCACACCCAGGCTTTATGACATCACAACTGTGTGTTCATGACACCTAAGCTACTCTGTCTCACATCACAGCCATTATATCTGACTGCACATCTACAGTATGTCTCTCATCACACCGCAATTATTGATGATTTAAGTCCCATTGTTTGTAAGATATCACAGCCACAATATGTATGACTTCATATGAAGTACATGTGACATCACATTCACTCTGTATGACGTCACATCCCTCTGTGACATCACACCCTCTGTATTCATGTCATCACACACAGTATTTCTGACATCGCATCCACTGTAGTTGCATCATTATTTGCTGTGTATTGATTATACCACACCTGCAATATGTGTGATATCAAATTCACTCTATGTATGACATCATATGAATTCTATGTGACATCACACCCACACTTTATGACATCACAAGACTGTATCCATAACATCCCATCCACTCTATTCAAAACATCACATCCACTGTTTGTGACATCACATACACTATAGTTGTGACATCACAGCCACTATAACTGTGTCAAGACAGCTACTATGTTTTTGACATCATACTCATTATATATGACATCTCACACATGGTGTATGAATGACAACACAACCACTCTATCCGACATTACAGCCATTATATCGGTGTAATCACACTCACTTAAATGATTATGTTAAACCCAATGTACGTGTGAAATCACAGCCACTGCATGTATGACACTATAGGCACGTTATAAGACATCAAATCCACTCTTGATGTCATCATGCGATTGTTTACCTGTCATGGCACCCACTATGTTTATGACATCATATCCACCGTATATGATCTCATCCACTCTGTGTGTGTGACTACACAAGCTCTATATCTGTCTTCAAACCCGTTATAACTGCCATCACATCCACTGTATATGTCATCAAACACACATTGTCGACGACATCACTCCAACTATGTAAGAGTTCACAGGTGGCATATGTATGCCATCATATGCCCTATACATGACAACAAATCCACACTTTATGACAACAATCCTTAGTATTTATGACATCACATGAACTCTATTCATGACATCACACGGACTATATACGATATGACATGTCATCTACTCTGTATGATATCACATTCACTCTATATGTGACATCACACAATGACTCTATCTATGATATCACACACTCTAAGTTTATGACATATCCACTTCATATGGCATCACACGCAGTGTTATAACAACACAACCATTGTGTAACTTCACAGCCACTATGTCTGACATCACACGCATTGTATCTGTGTCAACACACGCAATGAACCAATTTTATCTAACCCAGTTTATGTATGATATCACAGCCACTATATGTATGACATCACATGTACTACATAAGACATCACATCCACTCATTATGACCTCACACCACTTTATTTATGACATCAAGTCCACTATACCAGACATCACATCCACTGTATCTGACCTCACGTCCACTGTATCTGTTTTGTCCCACCTACCCTACCAATGATATCACAGCCACTCTATTTATCATATCACAGCAAGTATACGTGGGACATCCTATCCACTCTATTTATGAAATCATATGCACAATGTATGACATAACAGCACTGTGTGTTGTTGACACCACTCTCGCCAGATATATAACATCATTTGCACTTCAGATGACATCATATACTCTCTATTACACCAAACCACAGAATTTATGTTGCAACATCCACTTCAGGCATGATATCACACCCACTCTACCAGACATTGCTCCCACTGTTTCTTTGCCGTCACATCCTCTCCACTGATATCACGCCTACTCTTTGAATGACATCACACTCGCATATGTATGGCAACATTTGCACCATACAAGTCATCACATTCCCAGGTTTATGACATAAAACACAGTTTCTACGTCATCACACACACTCTATTTGACATTGTATCCACTGTATCTGGGTCATCACATCCACTGTATTGAGGACATCACTCCAACTGTATTTATGAGATCTCATGCGCTATGTAAGACGACATCATATCCGTTGTATACGACATCACATTCACTCTATTTTTAACATCACAGCCACTGTATCTGTGTCATCACACCCACTCTTTCAATGATATCACACCCTTTGTATGTATGACCTCACACCCACTACATGTATACCATCATATACATTCTAAAATGCATCGTATTCACATTTAATGACATCACAGATTATTTATGACATCACATGCACTGCACTCATGACATTACTCCCACTATTGCTGACATTGAATCCACCCTATTGATGACCTCTGGCCAACTGTTTGTATGATATCACACCCACTTTATGTATGACATCTGATGCACGATACATTTCGTCACATCCACTCTTTATGAACTCACACCATTGGAGTCATCACACTACATCCACTGCATTCATGACATCACACACACTATATCTGACCACACACGCAAGACAACACAAACGTTATATCTGCCATCTCAGCCCCTATATCTGACACTACCTCCACGGTATCTGTGTCATCAAAACAGTGTATCAATTATACCACCCACACTCTCTGCATGACATCACACACACTCTATGGGGGACAAATTATTCAGTATGCATGACATCAACTTGCACATTACATATACACATCTACAACATCACATACTTTATACATCAACTCGTTTAACATCCATACGTTTAACACAACCATATTGACATCAACCACTTTAGACCTCACCCATTGAATCCACCATTATTACTAACCACGGTTTGAATCAACATATATTTGAAAACACCGTTTAGCATAAAACGTTACGAATACCCCGTTGTTTTACACACCCTTTCTGTTAAAAACTTTTAATTCACACCAGCTTCATTACATTTAACATAAACCCACTTTTACATCAACATTTCGCACCAAAGCTCTCTCCACCCCAGATTATTGTCCACCAAGATTTCCATCACCAATTATGAATTAGTCATGGTGAATCACAAAATTTGCTCAAATCGGAATACACCTCTGTATAGTCACACCTTGAATCACACCTCTATTCTGTACACACCGAATTGAATCACCACTATTGCTTATTCTTTTGAATACCACACTTAGGATTCAAACATATTATGACTATCATTATTAACACCCCACACTTTAGACCAAGCTAACATACACCATCCTTTCAAAACTTTTACACACTTTTGAACCACAATATGTAAAACCCTTTAATGTAAGAATATGTTTTACCATACTTTATAAACCAATGGTGTATATCAACAACATTCCATAGCCTTAATGGGTTTAATCACCTCATAATGTTATAAATTTACTGTAATCCACATGTATGACACATACACGTATAAGATCAATCCACCTTGTAATAAAGATTGTTTCCCGTATGCCCACATGTTATGCAAACACCTTGACCACCACTCTTGTTGATCACAGCTCTATATCTCTAACCTATAATGCACAATCCACAATCACAACAAATTGCACAAACTCACAGAAGAAGTAAGTATCCATCATCCTTATGAACAATCACCTTATGACAACACCCTTTATTATACAACTAATTATGACATCCAATATATACGATTTACACACATTTAGATTCACATCACTTTACATCACACATGTATCTTAAACACCATTAAATTTATCAACCATTAATGTCAACCCATTAAAAAAAAATTGTTAATTCACACCACTTCTCACACAGATTTCGGCCCAAAACCCCATACCAATTTACAACCCAGTATGAATCACGCACTTATGTTGCCAACTCATGAATCAACCACTCTTATATCACACCTTATTTGACATCAACCTAAAAGACATCATCCACTATTGACTAAACCACTTTTTTTCCCACCATAAATATTCCAGCATCTTTCTATACACAAACTATCACCACTCATTTTGAATATATCCCAAAGACAACACTTGTGTTTTTCACACCCCATTAAACCTTCCTTCAATGCATCAACCTTATCACCCAAAATTATTCAATCCACTTAGATGAATCACACCCTACGCTTTCCCCCTTTTCTAACAATTTACGACACCCATTTTAAGGCACACACCCATTAGGGAAATTTGCCATAAAAACATTCCATTTGCATAACATGACATCACCTGATCTCTTTATGACAACAGGCACCTAAATATATGACATCACACCAGCTCTCACCCATTATATTGGACATCACAAACTCTGTATCTCTGTCGTCACACACTCTGTATCGATGACATCACCACAAGTATGGACGTCATCACAATTTGCATACATATGACATCATACACACTCTACATGACATCACATTCACATTTTATGACATCAATCCTCAGCTTTAAGACATCACATCCACAGCCTTCCTGACATCAGATCTCCTATATGTGACATCATATCCACGGTTTAGGACATCTCATCCCCTATACCTCTGACATCACAGCCACTTTATCTGTAACGTCACACCCACTGCGTTTGTGAATCCATATCCAATATATTTGACATCAAACACACTGTGTTGAGGCGATACAAACAGTATATCTGACATCACTCCCTCCGTATCTGTATTTGTGGGATCACACCCTCTGTATCAGTGATATAACACAAACTGTGTGTATTATATCACACATACTATAGGCTTGGCACATTATGCACTATATAAGACATCACACCCAGGCTTTATGACATCACAACAGTGTGTTCATGACACCTAAGCTACTCTGTCTCACATCACAGCCATTATATCTGACTGCACATCTACAGTATGTCTCTCATCACACCGCAATTTTTGATGAATTAAGTCCCATTGTTTGTAAGATATCACAGCCACAATATGTATGACTTCATATGAAGTACATGTGAGATCACATTCACTCTGTATGACGTCACATCCCTCTGTGACCTCACACCCTCTGTATTCATGTCATCACACACAGTATTTCTGAACATCGCATCCACTGTAGTTGCATCATTATTTGCTGTGTATTGTTTATATCACACCTGCAATATGTGTGATATCAAATTCACTCTATGTATGACATCATATGAATTCTATGTGACATCACACCCACACTTTATGACATCACAAGACTGTATCCATACCGTCCCATCCACTCTATTCAAAACATCACATCCACTGTTTTTGACATCACATACACTATAGTTGTGACATCGCAGCCACTATAACTGTGTCAAGACAGCTACTATGTTTTTGACATCATACTCATTATATATGACATCTCACATGGTGTATGAATGACAACACAACCACTCTATCCGACATTACAGCCATTATATCGGTGTAATCACACTCACTTAAATGATTATGTTAAAGCCAATGTACGTGTGAAATCACAGCCACTGCATGTATGACACTATAGGCACGTTATAAGACATCAAATCCACTCTTGATGTCATCATGCGATTGTTTACCTGTCATGGCACCCACTATGTTTATGACATCATATCCACCGTATATGATCTCATCCACTCTGTGTGTGTGACTACACAAGCTCTATATCTGTCTTCAAACCCGTTATAACTGCCATCACATCCACTGTATATGTCATCAAACACACATTGTCGACGACATCACTCCAACTATGTAAGAGTTCACAGGTGGCATATGTATGCCATCATATGCCCTATACATGACAACAAATCCACACTTTATGACAACAGTCCTTAATATTTATGACATCACTTGAACTCTATTCATGACATCACACGGACTATATACGATATGACATGTCATCTACTCTGTATGATATCACATTCACTCTATATGTGACATCACACAATGACTCTATCTATGATATCACACACTCTAAGTTTATGACATATCCACTTCATATGTCATCACACGCAGTGTTATAACAACACAACCATTGTGTAACTTCACAGCCACTATGTCTGACATCACACGCATTCTATCTGTGTCAACACACGAAATGAACCAATTTTATCTAACCCAGTTTATGTATGATATCACAGCCACTATATGTATGACATCACATGAACTTCATAAGACATCATATCCACTCATTATGACCTCACAACACTTTATTTATGACATCAAGACCACTATAACAGACATCACATCCACTGTATCTGACCTCAC
>JAJLRB010000859.1:0-27841 GCA_020976825.1 Odocoileus hemionus | reverse complement strand
GTATACAATGGATATGATGTCGTCTCACATAGCGCATGAGATCTCATAAATAAAGTTGGAGTGATGTCCTCAATACAGTGGATTTTAATGACCCAGATACAGTGGATATACAATGTCAAATAGAGTGTGTGTGATGACGTAGAAACTGTGGTTTGATGTCATAACCTGGGAATGTGATGACTTGTATGGTGCAAATGTTGCATATACATATGCAGAGTGTGAGGTCATTCAAAGAGTAGGCGTGATATCAGTGGAGAGGATGTGACGGCAAAGAAACAGTGGGAGCAATGTCTGGTACAGTGGGTGTGATAAAATGCCTGAAGTGGATGTTGCAACATAAATTCTGTGGTTTGGTGTATATAGAGAGTATGTGATGTCATGTGAAGTGCAAATGATGTTATATATCTGGCGAGAGTGGTGTCAACAACACACAGTGCTGTTATGTCATACATTGTGCATATGATGTTATAAAATAGAGTGGATAGGATGTCCCACGTATACTTGCTGTGATATGATAAATAGAGTGGCTGTGATATGATAAATAGAATGGCTGTGATATCATTGTTAGAGTAGGTGGAACAAAACAGATACACTGGACGTGAGGTCAGATACAGTGGATGTGATGTCTGGTATAGTGGACTTGAGGTCATAAATAAAGTGGTGTGAGGTCATAATGAGTGGATGTGATGTCTTATGTAGTACATGTGATGTCATACATATAGTGGCTGTGATATCATACATAAACTGGGTTAGATAAAATTGGTTCATTGCCTGTGTTGACACAGATACAATGCGTGTGATGTCAGACATAGTGGGTGTGAAGTTACACAATGGTTGTGTTGTTATAACACTGCGTGTGATGCCATATGAAGTGGATATGTCATAAACTTAGAGTGTGTGATATCATAGATAGAGTCATTGTGTGATGTCACATATAGAGTGAATGTGATATCATACACAGTAGATGACATGTCATATCGTATATAGTCCGTGTGATGTCATGAATAGAGTTCAAGTGATGTCATAAATACTAAGGACTGTTGTCATAAAGTGTGGATTTGTTGTCATGTATAGGGCATATGATGGCATGCATATGCCACCTGTGAACTCTTACATAGTTGGAGTGATGTCGTGGACAATGTGTGTTTGATGACATATACAGTGGATGTGATGGTAGTTATAACGGGTTTGAAGACAGATATAGAGCTTGTGTAGTCACACACACAGAGTGGATGAGATCATATACGGTGGATATGATGTCATAAACATAGTGGGTGCCATGACAGGTAAAAAATCGCATGATGACATCAAGAGGGGATTTGATGTCTTATAACGTGCCTATAGTGTCATACATGCAGTGGCTGTGATTTCACACGTACATTGGGTTTAATATAATCATTTAAGTGAGTGTGATTACCCAGATATAATGGCTGTAATGTCGGATAGAGTGGTTGTGTTGTCCTTCATACACCATGTGAGATGTCATATATAATGAGTATGATGTGTGAAAAACATTGTTGGTGTCTTGACACAGTTATAGTAGCTGTGATGTCACAATTACAGTGTATGTGATTTCACAAAGTGTGGATGTGATGTTTTGAATAAAGTTGATGGGATGTTATGGATACAGTCTTGTGATGTCATAAAGTGTGGGTGTGATGTCACATAGAATTCATATGATGTCATACATAGAGTGGGTTTGATATCACACATATTGCAGGTGTGGTATAATCAATATACAGCAAATAATGATGCAACTAGAGTGGATGCGATGTCAGAAATACTGTGTGTGATGACATGAATACAGAGAGTGTGATGTCACAGAGGGATGTGACGTCATACAGAGTGAATGTGATGTCACATGTACTTCCTATGAAGTCATATATGTTGTGGCTGTGATATCTTACAAACAGTGGGACTTAAATCACCAATAATTGCGGTGTCATGAGAGACATACTGTAGATGTGCAGTCAGATGTAATGGCTGTGATGTGAGACAGAGTAGTTTACGTGTCATGAACACACAGTTGTGATGTCATAAAGCCTGGGTGTGATGTCGTATATAGTGCATAATGTGCCAAGCTTATAGTATGTGTAATATAATACACACAGTTTGTGTTATATCACTGATACAGAGGATGTGATCCTACAAATACAGATAAGGAGGGTGTGATGTCAAATATACTGTTTGTATCGACTCAACACAGTGTGTTTGATGTCAAATATATTGGATATGGATTCACAAACGCAGTGGGTGTGACGTTACAGATAAAGTGGCTGTGATGTCAGAGGTATAGGGGTTGAGATGTCCTAAACCGTAGATATGATGTCACATATAGGAGATCTGATGTCATGAATGCAGCAAATGTGATGTCTTAAAGCTGAGGATTGATGTCGTAAAATGTGAATGTGATGTCATGTTGAGTGTGTATGATGTCATATGTGTGCAAATTGTGATGACGTCCATACTTGTGGTGATGTCATCGATATAGAGTGTGTGACGACACAGATACAGTGTTTGTGATGTCCAATATAATGTGTGAGTTGTCAGGTATAGTAGGCGTCATTTCATGAAAGCAGTATGGGAGCTATCATATATACTGCATATGATGTAACCAATGTACTGGGTGTGATGTCATATATTTAGGTGCCTGTTGTCATAAAGAGATCAGGTGATGTCATGAATACTGCATAATTAGTCCCACATAGAGTGTGTGTGATGTCATGCAGAGAGTGTAGGTGGTATAATTGATACACTGTTTTGATGACACAGATACCGTGGAGGTAGTGTCAGATATAGGGGCTGAGATGGCAAATATAACGTTTATGTTGTCTTGCGTGTGTGGTCAAATATAATGTGTGTGATGTCATGAATGCAGTGGATGTAGTGTGATCACTCCAAATGTGTGAGTTCATAAAGAGTGGATGTGACGAAATGTATCGTGCATCAGATGTCATACATAAAGTGGGTGTGATATCATACAAACAGTTGGCCAGAGGTCATCAATAGGTGGGTACAATGTCAGCAATAGTGGGAGTAATGTCATGAGTGCAGTGCATGTGATGACATAAATAATCTGTGATGTCATTAAATGTGAATACGATGCATTTTAGAATGTATATGATGGTATACATGTAGTGGGTGTGAGGTCATACATACAAAGGGTGTGATATCATTGAAAGTGTGTGTGATGACACAGATACAGTGACAGTGATGTTAAAAATAGAGTGAATGTGATGTCGTATACAACGGATATGATGTCGTCTCACATAGCGCATGAGATCTCATAAATAAAGTTGGAGTGATGTCCTCAATACAGTGGATTTAATGACCCAGATACAGTGGATACAATGTCAAATAGAGTGTGTGTGATGACGTAGAAACTGTGGTTTGATGTCATAACCTGGGAATGTGATGACTTGTATGGTGCAAATGTTGCCATACATATGCAGAGTGTGAGGTCATTCAAAGAGTAGGCGTGATATCAGTGGAGAGGATGTGACGGCAAAGAAACAGTGGGAGCAATGTCTGGTACAGTGGGTGTGATAAAATGCCTGAAGTGGATGTTGCAACATAAATTCTGTGGTTTGGTGTAATAGAGAGTATGTGATGTCATGTGAAGTGCAAATGATGTTATATATCTGGCGAGAGTGGTGTCAACAACACACAGTGCTGTTATGTCATACATTGTGCATATGATGTTATAAATAGAGTGGATAGGATGTCCCACGTATACTTGCTGTGATATGATAAATAGAGTGGCTGTGATATGATAAATAGAATGGCTGTGATATCATTGTTAGAGTAGGTGGAACAAAACAGATACACTGGACGTGAGGTCAGATACAGTGGATGTGATGTCTGGTATAGTGGACTTGAGGTCATAAATAAAGTGGTGTGAGGTCATAATGAGTGGATGTGATGTCTTATGTAGTACATGTGATGTCATACATATAGTGGCTGTGATATCATCATACATAAAGTGGGTTAGATAAAATTGGTTCATTGCCTGTGTTGACACAGATACAATGCGTGTGATGTCAGACATAGTGGGTGTGAAGTTACACAATGGTTGTGTTGTTATAACACTGCGTGTGATGCCATATGAAGTGGATATGTCATAAACTTAGAGTGTGTGATATCATAGATAGAGTCATTGTGTGATGTCACATATAGAGTGAATGTGATATCATACACAGTAGATGACATGTCATATCGTATATAGTCCGTGTGATGTCATGAATAGAGTTCAAGTGATGTCATAAATACTAAGGACTGTTGTCATAAAGTGTGGATTTGTTGTCATGTATAGGGCATATGATGGCATGCATATGCCACCTGTGAACTCTTACATAGTTGGAGTGATGTCGTGGACAATGTGTGTTTGATGACATATACAGTGGATGTGATGGTAGTTATAACGGGTTTGAAGACAGATATAGAGCTTGTGTAGTCACACACACAGAGTGGATGAGATCATATACGGTGGATATGATGTCATAAACATAGTGGGTGCCATGACAGGTAAAAAAATCGCATGATGACATCAAGAGGGGATTTGATGTCTTATAACGTGCCTATAGTGTCATACATGCAGTGGCTGTGATTTCACACGTACATTGGGTTTAATATAATCATTTAAGTGAGTGTGATTACCCAGATATAATGGCTGTAATGTCGGATAGAGTGGTTGTGTTGTCCTTCATACACCATGTGAGATGTCATATATAATGAGTATGATGTGAAAAACATTGTTGGTGTCTTGACACAGTTATAGTAGCTGTGATGTCACAATTACAGTGTATGTGATTTCACAAAGTGTGGATGTGATGTTTTGAATAAAGTTGATGGGATGTTATGGATACAGTCTTGTGATGTCATAAAGTGTGGGTGTGATGTCACATAGAATTCATATGATGTCATACATAGAGTGGGTTTGATATCACACATATTGCAGGTGTGGTATAATCAATATACAGCAAATAATGATGCAACTAGAGTGGATGCGATGTCAGAAATACTGTGTGTGATGACATGAATACAGAGAGTGTGATGTCACAGAGGGATGTGACGTCATACAGAGTGAATGTGATGTCACATGTACTTCCTATGAAGTCATATATGTTGTGGCTGTGATATCTTACAAACAGTGGGACTTAAATCACCAATAATTGCGGTGTCATGAGAGACATACTGTAGATGTGCAGTCAGATGTAATGGCTGTGATGTGAGACAGAGTAGTTTACGTGTCATGAACACACAGTTGTGATGTCATAAAGCCTGGGTGTGATGTCGTATATAGTGCATAATGTGCCAAGCTTATAGTATGTGTAATATAATACACACAGTTTGTGTTATATCACTGATACAGAGGATGTGATCCTACAAATACAGATAAGGAGGGTGTGATGTCAAATATACTGTTTGTATCGACTCAACACAGTGTGTTTGATGTCAAATATATTGGATATGGATTCACAAACGCAGTGGGTGTGACGTTACAGATAAAGTGGCTGTGATGTCAGAGGTATAGGGGTTGAGATGTCCTAAACCGTAGATATGATGTCACATATAGGAGATCTGATGTCATGAATGCAGCAAATGTGATGTCTTAAAGCTGAGGATTGATGTCGTAAAATGTGAATGTGATGTCATGTTGAGTGTGTATGATGTCATATGTGTGCAAATTGTGATGACGTCCATACTTGTGGTGATGTCATCGATATAGAGTGTGTGACGACACAGATACAGTGTTTGTGATGTCCAATATAATGTGTGAGTTGTCAGGTATAGTAGGCGTCATTTCATGAAAGCAGTATGGGTGCTATCATATATACTGCATATGATGTAACCAATGTACTGGGTGTGATGTCATATATTTAGGTGCCTGTTGTCATAAAGAGATCAGGTGATGTCATGAATACTGCATAATTAGTCCCACATAGAGTGTGTGTGATGTCATGCAGAGAGTGTAGGTGGTATAATTGATACACTGTTTTGATGACACAGATACCGTGGAGGTAGTGTCAGATATAGGGGCTGAGATGGCAAATATAACGTTTTTATGTTGTCTTGCGTGTGTGGTCAAATATAATGTGTGTGATGTCATGAATGCAGTGGATGTAGTGTGATCACTCCAAATGTGTGAGTTCATAAAGAGTGGATGTGACGAAATGTATCGTGCATCAGATGTCATACATAAAGTGGGTGTGATATCATACAAACAGTTGGCCAGAGGTCATCAATAGGGTGGATACAATGTCAGCAATAGTGGGAGTAATGTCATGAGTGCAGTGCATGTGATGACATAAATAATCTGTGATGTCATTAAATGTGAATACGATGCATTTTAGAATGTATATGATGGTATACATGTAGTGGGTGTGAGGTCATACATACAAAGGGTGTGATATCATTGAAAGTGTGTGTGATGACACAGATACAGTGACAGTGATGTTAAAAATAGAGTGAATGTGATGTCGTATACAACGGATATGATGTCGTCTCACATAGCGCATGAGATCTCATAAATAAAGTTGGAGTGATGTCCTCAATACAGTGGATTTAATGACCCAGATACAGTGGATACAATGTCAAAAATAGAGTGTGTGTGATGACGTAGAAACTGTGGTTTGATGTCATAACCTGGGAATGTGATGACTTGTATGGTGCAAATGTTGCCATACATATGCAGAGTGTGAGGTCATTCAAAGAGTAGGCGTGATATCAGTGGAGAGGATGTGACGGCAAAGAAACAGTGGGAGCAATGTCTGGTACAGTGGGTGTGATAAAATGCCTGAAGTGGATGTTGCAACATAAATTCTGTGGTTTGGTGTAATAGAGAGTATGTGATGTCATGTGAAGTGCAAATGATGTTATATATCTGGCGAGAGTGGTGTCAACAACACACAGTGCTGTTATGTCATACATTGTGCATATGATGTTATAAATAGAGTGGATAGGATGTCCCACGTATACTTGCTGTGATATGATAAATAGAGTGGCTGTGATATGATAAATAGAATGGCTGTGATATCATTGTTAGAGTAGGTGGAACAAAACAGATACACTGGACGTGAGGTCAGATACAGTGGATGTGATGTCTGGTATAGTGGACTTGAGGTCATAAATAAAGTGGTGTGAGGTCATAATGAGTGGATGTGATGTCTTATGTAGTACATGTGATGTCATACATATAGTGGCTGTGATATCATACATAAAGTGGGTTAGATAAAATTGGTTCATTGCCTGTGTTGACACAGATACAATGCGTGTGATGTCAGACATAGTGGGTGTGAAGTTACACAATGGTTGTGTTGTTATAACACTGCGTGTGATGCCATATGAAGTGGATATGTCATAAACTTAGAGTGTGTGATATCATAGATAGTGTCATTGTGTGATGTCACATATAGAGTGAATGTGATATCATACACAGTAGATGACATGTCATATCGTATATAGTCCGTGTGATGTCATGAATAGAGTTCAAGTGATGTCATAAATACTAAGGACTGTTGTCATAAAGTGTGGATTTGTTGTCATGTATAGGGCATATGATGGCATGCATATGCCACCTGTGAACTCTTACATAGTTGGAGTGATGTCGTGGACAATGTGTGTTTGATGACATATACAGTGGATGTGATGGTAGTTATAACGGGTTTGAAGACAGATATAGAGCTTGTGTAGTCACACACACAGAGTGGATGAGATCATATACGGTGGATATGATGTCATAAACATAGTGGGTGCCATGACAGGTAAAAAATCGCATGATGACATCAAGAGGGGATTTGATGTCTTATAACGTGCCTATAGTGTCATACATGCAGTGGCTGTGATTTCACACGTACATTGGGTTTAATATAATCATTTAAGTGAGTGTGATTACCCAGATATAATGGCTGTAATGTCGGATAGAGTGGTTGTGTTGTCCTTCATACACCATGTGAGATGTCATATATAATGAGTATGATGTGAAAAACATTGTTGGTGTCTTGACACACAGTTATAGTAGCTGTGATGTCACAATTACAGTGTATGTGATTTCACAAAGTGTGGATGTGATGTTTTGAATAAAGTTGATGGGATGTTATGGATACAGTCTTGTGATGTCATAAAGTGTGGGTGTGATGTCACATAGAATTCATATGATGTCATACATAGAGTGGGTTTGATATCACACATATTGCAGGTGTGGTATAATCAATATACAGCAAATAATGATGCAACTAGAGTGGATGCGATGTCAGAAATACTGTGTGTGATGACATGAATACAGAGAGTGTGATGTCACAGAGGGATGTGACGTCATACAGAGTGAATGTGATGTCACATGTACTTCCTATGAAGTCATATATGTTGTGGCTGTGATATCTTACAAACAGTGGGACTTAAATCACCAATAATTGCGGTGTCATGAGAGACATACTGTAGATGTGCAGTCAGATGTAATGGCTGTGATGTGAGACAGAGTAGTTTACGTGTCATGAACACACAGTTGTGATGTCATAAAGCCTGGGTGTGATGTCGTATATAGTGCATAATGTGCCAAGCTTATAGTATGTGTAATATAATACACACAGTTTGTGTTATATCACTGATACAGAGGATGTGATCCTACAAATACAGATAAGGAGGGGGTGTGATGTCAAATATACTGTTTGTATCGACTCAACACAGTGTGTTTGATGTCAAATATATTGGATATGGATTCACAAACGCAGTGGGTGTGACGTTACAGATAAAGTGGCTGTGATGTCAGAGGTATAGGGGTTGAGATGTCCTAAACCGTAGATATGATGTCACATATAGGAGATCTGATGTCATGAATGCAGCAAATGTGATGTCTTAAAGCTGAGGATTGATGTCGTAAAATGTGAATGTGATGTCATGTTGAGTGTGTATGATGTCATATGTGTGCAAATTGTGATGACGTCCATACTTGTGGTGATGTCATCGATATAGAGTGTGTGACGACACAGATACAGTGTTTGTGATGTCCAATATAATGTGTGAGTTGTCAGGTATAGTAGGCGTCATTTCATGAAAGCAGTATGGGTGCTATCATATATACTGCATATGATGTAACCAATGTACTGGGTGTGATGTCATATATTTAGGTGCCTGTTGTCATAAAGAGATCAGGTGATGTCATGAATACTGCATAATTAGTCCCACATAGAGTGTGTGTGATGTCATGCAGAGAGTGTAGGTGGTATAATTGATACACTGTTTTGATGACACAGATACCGTGGAGGTAGTGTCAGATATAGGGGCTGAGATGGCAAATATAACGTTTATGTTGTCTTGCGTGTGTGGTCAAATATAATGTGTGTGATGTCATGAATGCAGTGGATGTAGTGTGATCACTCCAAATGTGTGAGTTCATAAAGAGTGGATGTGACGAAATGTATCGTGCATCAGATGTCATACATAAAGTGGGTGTGATATCATACAAACAGTTGGCCAGAGGTCATCAATAGGGTGGGTACAATGTCAGCAATAGTGGGAGTAATGTCATGAGTGCAGTGCATGTGATGACATAAATAATCTGTGATGTCATTAAATGTGAATACGATGCATTTTAGAATGTATATGATGGTATACATGTAGTGGGTGTGAGGTCATACATACAAAGGGTGTGATATCATTGAAAGTGTGTGTGATGACACAGATACAGTGACAGTGATGTTAAAAATAGAGTGAATGTGATGTCGTATACAACGGATATGATGTCGTCTCACATAGCGCATGAGATCTCATAAATAAAGTTGGAGTGATGTCCTCAATACAGTGGATTTAATGACCCAGATACAGTGGATACAATGTCAAATAGAGTGTGTGTGATGACGTAGAAACTGTGGTTTGATGTCATAACCTGGGAATGTGATGACTTGTATGGTGCAAATGTTGCCATACATATGCAGAGTGTGAGGTCATTCAAAGAGTAGGCGTGATATCAGTGGAGAGGATGTGACGGCAAAGAAACAGTGGGAGCAATATGTCTGGTACAGTGGGTGTGATAAAATGCCTGAAGTGGATGTTGCAACATAAATTCTGTGGTTTGGTGTAATAGAGAGTATGTGATGTCATGTGAAGTGCAAATGATGTTATATATCTGGCGAGAGTGGTGTCAACAACACACAGTGCTGTTATGTCATACATTGTGCATATGATGTTATAAATAGAGTGGATAGGATGTCCCACGTATACTTGCTGTGATATGATAAATAGAGTGGCTGTGATATGATAAATAGAATGGCTGTGATATCATTGTTAGAGTAGGTGGAACAAAACAGATACACTGGACGTGAGGTCAGATACAGTGGATGTGATGTCTGGTATAGTGGACTTGAGGTCATAAATAAAGTGGTGTGAGGTCATAATGAGTGGATGTGATGTCTTATGTAGTACATGTGATGTCATACATATAGTGGCTGTGATATCATACATAAAGTGGGTTAGATAAAATTGGTTCATTGCCTGTGTTGACACAGATACAATGCGTGTGTGATGTCAGACATAGTGGGTGTGAAGTTACACAATGGTTGTGTTGTTATAACACTGCGTGTGATGCCATATGAAGTGGATATGTCATAAACTTAGAGTGTGTGATATCATAGATAGTGTCATTGTGTGATGTCACATATAGAGTGAATGTGATATCATACAGAGTAGATGACATGTCATATCGTATATAGTCCGTGTGATGTCATGAACAGAGTTCAAGTGATGTCATAAATACTAAGGACTGTTGTCATAAAGTGTGGATTTGTTGTCATGTATAGGGCATATGATGGCATGCATATGCCACCTGTGAACTCTTACATAGTTGGAGTGATGTCGTGGACAATGTGTGTTTGATGACATATACAGTGGATGTGATGGTAGTTATAACGGGTTTGAAGACAGATATAGAGCTTGTGTAGTCACACACACAGAGTGGATGAGATCATATACGGTGGATATGATGTCATAAACATAGTGGGTGCCATGACAGGTAAAAAATCGCATGATGACATCAAGAGGGGATTTGATGTCTTATAACGTGCCTATAGTGTCATACATGCAGTGGCTGTGATTTCACACGTACATTGGGTTTAATATAATCATTTAAGTGAGTGTGATTACCCAGATATAATGGCTGTAATGTCGGATAGAGTGGTTGTGTTGTCCTTCATACACCATGTGAGATGTCATATATAATGAGTATGATGTGAAAAACATTGTTGGTGTCTTGACACAGTTATAGTAGCTGTGATGTCACAATTACAGTGTATGTGATTTCACAAAGTGTGGATGTGATGTTTTGAATAAAGTTGATGGGATGTTATGGATACAGTCTTGTGATGTCATAAAGTGTGGGTGTGATGTCACATAGAATTCATATGATGTCATACATAGAGTGGGTTTGATATCACACATATTGCAGGTGTGGTATAATCAATATACAGCAAATAATGATGCAACTAGAGTGGATGCGATGTCAGAAATACTGTGTGTGATGACATGAATACAGAGAGTGTGATGTCACAGAGGGATGTGACGTCATACAGAGTGAATGTGATGTCACATGTACTTCCTATGAAGTCATATATGTTGTGGCTGTGATATCTTACAAACAGTGGGACTTAAATCACCAATAATTGCGGTGTCATGAGAGACATACTGTAGATGTGCAGTCAGATGTAATGGCTGTGATGTGAGACAGAGTAGTTTACGTGTCATGAACACACAGTTGTGATGTCATAAAGCCTGGGTGTGATGTCGTATATAGTGCATAATGTGCCAAGCTTATAGTATGTGTAATATAATACACACAGTTTGTGTTATATCACTGATACAGAGGATGTGATCCTACAAATACAGATAAGGAGGGTGTGATGTCAAATATACTGTTTGTATCGACTCAACACAGTGTGTTTGATGTCAAATATATTGGATATGGATTCACAAACGCAGTGGGTGTGACGTTACAGATAAAGTGGCTGTGATGTCAGAGGTATAGGGGTTGAGATGTCCTAAACCGTAGATATGATGTCACATATAGGAGATCTGATGTCATGAATGCAGCAAATGTGATGTCTTAAAGCTGAGGATTGATGTCGTAAAATGTGAATGTGATGTCATGTTGAGTGTGTATGATGTCATATGTGTGCAAATTGTGATGACGTCCATACTTGTGGTGATGTCATCGATATAGAGTGTGTGACGACACAGATACAGTGTTTGTGATGTCCAATATAATGTGTGAGTTGTCAGGTATAGTAGGCGTCATTTCATGAAAGCAGTATGGGTGCTATCATATATACTGCATATGATGTAACCAATGTACTGGGTGTGATGTCATATATTTAGGTGCCTGTTGTCATAAAGAGATCAGGTGATGTCATGAATACTGCATAATTAGTCCCACATAGAGTGTGTGTGATGTCATGCAGAGAGTGTAGGTGGTATAATTGATACACTGTTTTGATGACACAGATACCGTGGAGGTAGTGTCAGATATAGGGGCTGAGATGGCAAATATAACGTTTATGTTGTCTTGCGTGTGTGGTCAAATATAATGTGTGTGATGTCATGAATGCAGTGGATGTAGTGTGATCACTCCAAATGTGTGAGTTCATAAAGAGTGGATGTGACGAAATGTATCGTGCATCAGATGTCATACATAAAGTGGGTGTGATATCATACAAACAGTTGGCCAGAGGTCATCAATAGGGTGGGTACAATGTCAGCAATAGTGGGAGTAATGTCATGAGTGCAGTGCATGTGATGACATAAATAATCTGTGATGTCATTAAATGTGAATACGATGCATTTTAGAATGTATATGATGGTATACATGTAGTGGGTGTGAGGTCATACATACAAAGGGTGTGATATCATTGAAAGTGTGTGTGATGACACAGATACAGTGACAGTGATGTTAAAAATAGAGTGAATGTGATGTCGTATACAACGGATATGATGTCGTCTCACATAGCGCATGAGATCTCATAAATAAAGTTGGAGTGATGTCCTCAATACAGTGGATTTAATGACCCAGATACAGTGGATACAATGTCAAATAGAGTGTGTGTGTGATGACGTAGAAACTGTGGTTTGATGTCATAACCTGGGAATGTGATGACTTGTATGGTGCAAATGTTGCCATACATATGCAGAGTGTGAGGTCATTCAAAGAGTAGGCGTGATATCAGTGGAGAGGATGTGACGGCAAAGAAACAGTGGGAGCAATGTCTGGTACAGTGGGTGTGATAAAATGCCTGAAGTGGATGTTGCAACATAAATTCTGTGGTTTGGTGTAATAGAGAGTATGTGATGTCATGTGAAGTGCAAATGATGTTATATATCTGGCGAGAGTGGTGTCAACAACACACAGTGCTGTTATGTCATACATTGTGCATATGATGTTATAAATAGAGTGGATAGGATGTCCCACGTATACTTGCTGTGATATGATAAATAGAGTGGCTGTGATATGATAAATAGAATGGCTGTGATATCATTGTTAGAGTAGGTGGAACAAAACAGATACACTGGACGTGAGGTCAGATACAGTGGATGTGATGTCTGGTATAGTGGACTTGAGGTCATAAATAAAGTGGTGTGAGGTCATAATGAGTGGATGTGATGTCTTATGTAGTACATGTGATGTCATACATATAGTGGCTGTGATATCATACATAAACTGGGTTAGATAAAATTGGTTCATTGCCTGTGTTGACACAGATACAATGCGTGTGATGTCAGACATAGTGGGTGTGAAGTTACACAATGGTTGTGTTGTTATAACACTGCGTGTGATGCCATATGAAGTGGATATGTCATAAACTTAGAGTGTGTGATATCATAGATAGAGTCATTGTGTGATGTCACATATAGAGTGAATGTGATATCATACACAGTAGATGACATGTCATATCGTATATAGTCCGTGTGATGTCATGAACAGAGTTCAAGTGATGTCATAAATACTAAGGACTGTTGTCATAAAGTGTGGATTTGTTGTCATGTATAGGGCATATGATGGCATGCATATGCCACCTGTGAACTCTTACATAGTTGGAGTGATGTCGTGGACAATGTGTGTTTGATGACATATACAGTGGATGTGATGGTAGTTATAACGGGTTTGAAGACAGATATAGAGCTTGTGTAGTCACACACACAGAGTGGATGAGATCATATACGGTGGATATGATGTCATAAACATAGTGGGTGCCATGACAGGTAAAAAATCGCATGATGACATCAAGAGGGGATTTGATGTCTTATAACGTGCCTATAGTGTCATACATGCAGTGGCTGTGATTTCACACGTACATTGGGTTTAATATAATCATTTAAGTGAGTGTGATTACCCAGATATAATGGCTGTAATGTCGGATAGAGTGGTTGTGTTGTCCTTCATACACCATGTGAGATGTCATATATAATGAGTATGATGTGAAAAACATTGTTGGTGTCTTGACACAGTTATAGTAGCTGTGATGTCACAAATTACAGTGTATGTGATTTCACAAAGTGTGGATGTGATGTTTTGAATAAAGTTGATGGGATGTTATGGATACAGTCTTGTGATGTCATAAAGTGTGGGTGTGATGTCACATAGAATTCATATGATGTCATACATAGAGTGGGTTTGATATCACACATATTGCAGGTGTGGTATAATCAATATACAGCAAATAATGATGCAACTAGAGTGGATGCGATGTCAGAAATACTGTGTGTGATGACATGAATACAGAGAGTGTGATGTCACAGAGGGATGTGACGTCATACAGAGTGAATGTGATGTCACATGTACTTCCTATGAAGTCATATATGTTGTGGCTGTGATATCTTACAAACAGTGGGACTTAAATCACCAATAATTGCGGTGTCATGAGAGACATACTGTAGATGTGCAGTCAGATGTAATGGCTGTGATGTGAGACAGAGTAGTTTACGTGTCATGAACACACAGTTGTGATGTCATAAAGCCTGGGTGTGATGTCGTATATAGTGCATAATGTGCCAAGCTTATAGTATGTGTAATATAATACACACAGTTTGTGTTATATCACTGATACAGAGGATGTGATCCTACAAATACAGATAAGGAGGGTGTGATGTCAAATATACTGTTTGTATCGACTCAACACAGTGTGTTTGATGTCAAATATATTGGATATGGATTCACAAACGCAGTGGGTGTGACGTTACAGATAAAGTGGCTGTGATGTCAGAGGTATAGGGGTTGAGATGTCCTAAACCGTAGATATGATGTCACATATAGGAGATCTGATGTCATGAATGCAGCAAATGTGATGTCTTAAAGCTGAGGATTGATGTCGTAAAATGTGAATGTGATGTCATGTTGAGTGTGTATGATGTCATATGTGTGCAAATTGTGATGACGTCCATACTTGTGGTGATGTCATCGATATAGAGTGTGTGACGACACAGATACAGTGTTTGTGATGTCCAATATAATGTGTGAGTTGTCAGGTATAGTAGTAGGTCGTCATTTCATGAAAGCAGTATGGGTGCTATCATATATACTGCATATGATGTAACCAATGTACTGGGTGTGATGTCATATATTTAGGTGCCTGTTGTCATAAAGAGATCAGGTGATGTCATGAATACTGCATAATTAGTCCCACATAGAGTGTGTGTGATGTCATGCAGAGAGTGTAGGTGGTATAATTGATACACTGTTTTGATGACACAGATACCGTGGAGGTAGTGTCAGATATAGGGGCTGAGATGGCAAATATAACGTTTATGTTGTCTTGCGTGTGTGGTCAAATATAATGTGTGTGATGTCATGAATGCAGTGGATGTAGTGTGATCACTCCAAATGTGTGAGTTCATAAAGAGTGGATGTGACGAAATGTATCGTGCATCAGATGTCATACATAAAGTGGGTGTGATATCATACAAACAGTTGGCCAGAGGTCATCAATAGGGTGGGTACAATGTCAGCAATAGTGGGAGTAATGTCATGAGTGCAGTGCATGTGATGACATAAATAATCTGTGATGTCATTAAATGTGAATACGATGCATTTTAGAATGTATATGATGGTATACATGTAGTGGGTGTGAGGTCATACATACAAAGGGTGTGATATCATTGAAAGTGTGTGTGATGACACAGATACAGTGACAGTGATGTTAAAAATAGAGTGAATGTGATGTCGTATACAACGGATATGATGTCGTCTCACATAGCGCATGAGATCTCATAAATAAAGTTGGAGTGATGTCCTCAATACAGTGGATTTAATGACCCAGATACAGTGGATACAATGTCAAATAGAGTGTGTGTGATGACGTAGAAACTGTGGTTTGATGTCATAACCTGGGAATGTGATGACTTGTATGGTGCAAATGTTGCCATACATATGCAGAGTGTGAGGTCATTCAAAGAGTAGGCGTGATATCAGTGGAGAGGATGTGACGGCAAAGAAACAGTGGGAGCAATGTCTGGTACAGTGGGTGTGATAAAATGCCTGAAGTGGATGTTGCAACATAAATTCTGTGGTTTGGTGTAATAGAGAGTATGTGATGTCATGTGAAGTGCAAATGATGTTATATATCTGGCGAGAGTGGTGTCAACAACACACAGTGCTGTTATGTCATACATTGTGCATATGATGTTATAAATAGAGTGGATAGGATGTCCCACGTATACTTGCTGTGATATGATAAATAGAGTGGCTGTGATATGATAAATAGAATGGCTGTGATATCATTGTTAGAGTAGGTGGAACAAAACAGATACACTGGACGTGAGGTCAGATACAGTGGATGTGATGTCTGGTATAGTGGACTTGAGGTCATAAATAAAGTGGTGTGAGGTCATAATGAGTGGATGTGATGTCTTATGTAGTACATGTGATGTCATACATATAGTGGCTGTGATATCATACATAAACTGGGTTAGATAAAATTGTTCATTGCCTGTGTTGACACAGATACAATGCGTGTGATGTCAGACATAGTGGGTGTGTGAAGTTACACAATGGTTGTGTTGTTATAACACTGCGTGTGATGCCATATGAAGTGGATATGTCATAAACTTAGAGTGTGTGATATCATAGATAGAGTCATTGTGTGATGTCACATATAGAGTGAATGTGATATCATACACAGTAGATGACATGTCATATCGTATATAGTCCGTGTGATGTCATGAACAGAGTTCAAGTGATGTCATAAATACTAAGGACTGTTGTCATAAAGTGTGGATTTGTTGTCATGTATAGGGCATATGATGGCATGCATATGCCACCTGTGAACTCTTACATAGTTGGAGTGATGTCGTGGACAATGTGTGTTTGATGACATATACAGTGGATGTGATGGTAGTTATAACGGGTTTGAAGACAGATATAGAGCTTGTGTAGTCACACACACAGAGTGGATGAGATCATATACGGTGGATATGATGTCATAAACATAGTGGGTGCCATGACAGGTAAAAAATCGCATGATGACATCAAGAGGGGATTTGATGTCTTATAACGTGCCTATAGTGTCATACATGCAGTGGCTGTGATTTCACACGTACATTGGGTTTAATATAATCATTTAAGTGAGTGTGATTACCCAGATATAATGGCTGTAATGTCGGATAGAGTGGTTGTGTTGTCCTTCATACACCATGTGAGATGTCATATATAATGAGTATGATGTGAAAAACATTGTTGGTGTCTTGACACAGTTATAGTAGCTGTGATGTCACAATTACAGTGTATGTGATTTCACAAAGTGTGGATGTGATGTTTTGAATAAAGTTGATGGGATGTTATGGATACAGTCTTGTGATGTCATAAAGTGTGGGTGTGATGTCACATAGAATTCATATGATGTCATACATAGAGTGGGTTTGATATCACACATATTGCAGGTGTGGTATAATCAATATACAGCAAATAATGATGCAACTAGAGTGGATGCGATGTCAGAAATACTGTGTGTGATGACATGAATACAGAGAGTGTGATGTCACAGAGGGATGTGACGTCATACAGAGTGAATGTGATGTCACATGTACTTCCTATGAAGTCATATATGTTGTGGCTGTGATATCTTACAAACAGTGGGACTTAAATCACCAATAATTGCGGTGTCATGAGAGACATACTGTAGATGTGCAGTCAGATGTAATGGCTGTGATGTGAGACAGAGTAGTTTACGTGTCATGAACACACAGTTGTGATGTCATAAAGCCTGGGTGTGATGTCGTATATAGTGCATAATGTGCCAAGCTTATAGTATGTGTAATATAATACACACAGTTTGTGTTATATCACTGATACAGAGGATGTGATCCTACAAATACAGATAAGGAGGGTGTGATGTCAAATATACTGTTTGTATCGACTCAACACAGTGTGTTTGATGTCAAATATATTGGATATGGATTCACAAACGCAGTGGGTGTGACGTTACAGATAAAGTGGCTGTGATGTCAGAGGTATAGGGGTTGAGATGTCCTAAACCGTAGATATGATGTCACATATAGGAGATCTGATGTCATGAATGCAGCAAATGTGATGTCTTAAAGCTGAGGATTGATGTCGTAAAATGTGAATGTGATGTCATGTTGAGTGTGTATGATGTCATATGTGTGCAAATTGTGATGACGTCCATACTTGTGGTGATGTCATCGATATAGAGTGTGTGACGACACAGATACAGTGTTTGTGATGTCCAATATAATGTGTGAGTTGTCAGGTATAGTAGGCGTCATTTCATGAAAGCAGTATGGGTGCTATCATATATACTGCATATGATGTAACCAATGTACTGGGTGTGATGTCATATATTTAGGTGCCTGTTGTCATAAAGAGATCAGGTGATGTCATGAATACTGCATAATTAGTCCCACATAGAGTGTGTGTGATGTCATGCAGAGAGTGTAGGTGGTATAATTGATACACTGTTTTGATGACACAGATACCGTGGAGGTAGTGTCAGATATAGGGGCTGAGATGGCAAATATAACGTTTATGTTGTCTTGCGTGTGTGGTCAAATATAATGTGTGTGATGTCATGAATGCAGTGGATGTAGTGTGATCACTCCAAATGTGTGAGTTCATAAAGAGTGGATGTGACGAAATGTATCGTGCATCAGATGTCATACATAAAGTGGGTGTGATATCATACAAACAGTTGGCCAGAGGTCATCAATAGGGTGGGTACAATGTCAGCAATAGTGGGAGTAATGTCATGAGTGCAGTGCATGTGATGACATAAATAATCTGTGATGTCATTAAATGTGAATACGATGCATTTTAGAATGTATATGATGGTATACATGTAGTGGGTGTGAGGTCATACATACAAAGGGTGTGATATCATTGAAAGTGTGTGTGATGACACAGATACAGTGACAGTGATGTTAAAAATAGAGTGAATGTGATGTCGTATACAACGGATATGATGTCGTCTCACATAGCGCATGAGATCTCATAAATAAAGTTGGAGTGATGTCCTCAATATACAGTGGATTTAATGACCCAGATACAGTGGATACAATGTCAAATAGAGTGTGTGTGATGACGTAGAAACTGTGGTTTGATGTCATAACCTGGGAATGTGATGACTTGTATGGTGCAAATGTTGCCATACATATGCAGAGTGTGAGGTCATTCAAAGAGTAGGCGTGATATCAGTGGAGAGGATGTGACGGCAAAGAAACAGTGGGAGCAATGTCTGGTACAGTGGGTGTGATAAAATGCCTGAAGTGGATGTTGCAACATAAATTCTGTGGTTTGGTGTAATAGAGAGTATGTGATGTCATGTGAAGTGCAAATGATGTTATATATCTGGCGAGAGTGGTGTCAACAACACACAGTGCTGTTATGTCATACATTGTGCATATGATGTTGTTATAAATAGAGTGGATAGGATGTCCCACGTATACTTGCTGTGATATGATAAATAGAGTGGCTGTGATATGATAAATAGAATGGCTGTGATATCATTGTTAGAGTAGTAGGTGGAACAAAAAACAGATACACTGGACGTGAGGTCAGATACAGTGGATGTGATGTCTGGTATAGTGGACTTGAGGTCATAAATAAAGTGGTGTGAGGTCATAATGAGTGGATGTGATGTCTTATGTAGTACATGTGATGTCATACATATAGTGGCTGTGATATCATACATAAAGTGGGTTAGATAAAATTGGTTCATTGCCTGTGTTGACACAGATACAATGCGTGTGATGTCAGACATAGTGGGTGTGAAGTTACACAATGGTTGTGTTGTTATAACACTGCGTGTGATGCCATATGAAGTGGATATGTCATAAACTTAGAGTGTGTGATATCATAGATAGAGTCATTGTGTGATGTCACATATAGAGTGAATGTGATATCATACACAGTAGATGACATGTCATATCGTATATAGTCCGTGTGATGTCATGAACAGAGTTCAAGTGATGTCATAAATACTAAGGACTGTTGTCATAAAGTGTGGATTTGTTGTCATGTATAGGGCATATATGATGGCATGCATATGCCACCTGTGAACTCTTACATAGTTGGAGTGATGTCGTGGACAATGTGTGTTTGATGACATATACAGTGGATGTGATGGTAGTTATAACGGGTTTGAAGACAGATATAGAGCTTGTGTAGTCACACACACAGAGTGGATGAGATCATATACGGTGGATATGATGTCATAAACATAGTGGGTGCCATGACAGGTAAAAAATCGCATGATGACATCAAGAGGGGATTTGATGTCTTATAACGTGCCTATAGTGTCATACATGCAGTGGCTGTGATTTCACACGTACATTGGGTTTAATATAATCATTTAAGTGAGTGTGATTACCCAGATATAATGGCTGTAATGTCGGATAGAGTGGTTGTGTTGTCCTTCATACACCATGTGAGATGTCATATATAATGAGTATGATGTGAAAAACATTGTTGGTGTCTTGACACAGTTATAGTAGCTGTGATGTCACAATTACAGTGTATGTGATTTCACAAAAAGTGTGGATGTGATGTTTTGAATAAAGTTGATGGGATGTTATGGATACAGTCTTGTGATGTCATAAAGTGTGGGTGTGATGTCACATAGAATTCATATGATGTCATACATAGAGTGGGTTTGATATCACACATATTGCAGGTGTGGTATAATCAATATACAGCAAATAATGATGCAACTAGAGTGGATGCGATGTCAGAAATACTGTGTGTGATGACATGAATACAGAGAGTGTGATGTCACAGAGGGATGTGACGTCATACAGAGTGAATGTGATGTCACATGTACTTCCTATGAAGTCATATATGTTGTGGCTGTGATATCTTACAAACAGTGGGACTTAAATCACCAATAATTGCGGTGTCATGAGAGACATACTGTAGATGTGCAGTCAGATGTAATGGCTGTGATGTGAGACAGAGTAGTTTACGTGTCATGAACACACAGTTGTGATGTCATAAAGCCTGGGTGTGATGTCGTATATAGTGCATAATGTGCCAAGCTTATAGTATGTGTAATATAATACACACAGTTTGTGTTATATCACTGATACAGAGGATGTGATCCTACAAATACAGATAAGGAGGGTGTGATGTCAAATATACTGTTTGTATCGACTCAACACAGTGTGTTTGATGTCAAATATATTGGATATGGATTCACAAACGCAGTGGGTGTGACGTTACAGATAAAGTGGCTGTGATGTCAGAGGTATAGGGGTTGAGATGTCCTAAACCGTAGATATGATGTCACATATAGGAGATCTGATGTCATGAATGCAGCAAATGTGATGTCTTAAAGCTGAGGATTGATGTCGTAAAATGTGAATGTGATGTCATGTTGAGTGTGTATGATGTCATATGTGTGCAAATTGTGATGACGTCCATACTTGTGGTGATGTCATCGATATAGAGTGTGTGACGACACAGATACAGTGTTTGTGATGTCCAATATAATGGTGTGAGTTGTCAGGTATAGTAGGCGTCATTTCATGAAAGCAGTATGGGTGCTATCATATATACTGCATATGATGTAACCAATGTACTGGGTGTGATGTCATATATTTAGGTGCCTGTTGTCATAAAGAGATCAGGTGATGTCATGAATACTGCATAATTAGTCCCACATAGAGTGTGTGTGATGTCATGCAGAGAGTGTAGGTGGTATAATTGATACACTGTTTTGATGACACAGATACCGTGGAGGTAGTGTCAGATATAGGGGCTGAGATGGCAAATATAACGTTTATGTTGTCTTGCGTGTGTGGTCAAATATAATGTGTGTGATGTCATGAATGCAGTGGATGTAGTGTGATCACTCCAAATGTGTGAGTTCATAAAGAGTGGATGTGACGAAATGTATCGTGCATCAGATGTCATACATAAAGTGGGTGTGATATCATACAAACAGTTGGCCAGAGGTCATCAATAGGGTGGATACAATGTCAGCAATAGTGGGAGTAATGTCATGAGTGCAGTGCATGTGATGACATAAAAATAATCTGTGATGTCATTAAATGTGAATACGATGCATTTTAGAATGTATATGATGGTATACATGTAGTGGGTGTGAGGTCATACATACAAAGGGTGTGATATCATTGAAAGTGTGTGTGATGACACAGATACAGTGACAGTGATGTTAAAAATAGAGTGAATGTGATGTCGTATACAACGGATATGATGTCGTCTCACATAGCGCATGAGATCTCATAAATAAAGTTGGAGTGATGTCCTCAATACAGTGGATTTAATGACCCAGATACAGTGGATACAATGTCAAATAGAGTGTGTGTGATGACGTAGAAACTGTGGTTTGATGTCATAACCTGGGAATGTGATGACTTGTATGGTGCAAATGTTGCCATACATATGCAGAGTGTGAGGTCATTCAAAGAGTAGGCGTGATATCAGTGGAGAGGATGTGACGGCAAAGAAACAGTGGGAGCAATGTCTGGTACAGTGGGTGTGATAAAATGCCTGAAGTGGATGTTGCAACATAAATTCTGTGGTTTGGTGTAATAGAGAGTATGTGATGTCATGTGAAGTGCAAATGATGTTATATATCTGGCGAGAGTGGTGTCAACAACACACAGTGCTGTTATGTCATACATTGTGCATATGATGTTATAAATAGAGTGGATAGGATGTCCCACGTATACTTGCTGTGATATGATAAATAGAGTGGCTGTGATATGATAAATAGAATGGCTGTGATATCATTGTTAGAGTAGGTGGAACAAAACAGATACACTGGACGTGAGGTCAGATACAGTGGATGTGATGTCTGGTATAGTGGACTTGAGGTCATAAATAAAGTGGTGTGAGGTCATAATGAGTGGATGTGATGTCTTATGTAGTACATGTGATGTCATACATATAGTGGCTGTGATATCATACATAAACTGGGTTAGATAAAATTGGTTCATTGCCTGTGTTGACACAGATACAATGCGTGTGATGTCAGACATAGTGGGTGTGAAGTTACACAATGGTTGTGTTGTGTTATAACACTGCGTGTGATGCCATATGAAGTGGATATGTCATAAACTTAGAGTGTGTGATATCATAGATAGAGTCATTGTGTGATGTCACATATAGAGTGAATGTGATATCATACACAGTAGATGACATGTCATATCGTATATAGTCCGTGTGATGTCATGAACAGAGTTCAAGTGATGTCATAAATACTAAGGACTGTTGTCATAAAGTGTGGATTTGTTGTCATGTATAGGGCATATGATGGCATGCATATGCCACCTGTGAACTCTTACATAGTTGGAGTGATGTCGTGGACAATGTGTGTTTGATGACATATACAGTGGATGTGATGGTAGTTATAACGGGTTTGAAGACAGATATAGAGCTTGTGTAGTCACACACACAGAGTGGATGAGATCATATACGGTGGATATGATGTCATAAACATAGTGGGTGCCATGACAGGTAAAAAATCGCATGATGACATCAAGAGGGGATTTGATGTCTTATAACGTGCCTATAGTGTCATACATGCAGTGGCTGTGATTTCACACGTACATTGGGTTTAATATAATCATTTAAGTGAGTGTGATTACCCAGATATAATGGCTGTAATGTCGGATAGAGTGGTTGTGTTGTCCTTCATACACCATGTGAGATGTCATATATATAATGAGTATGATGTGAAAAACATTGTTGGTGTCTTGACACAGTTATAGTAGCTGTGATGTCACAATTACAGTGTATGTGATTTCACAAAGTGTGGATGTGATGTTTTGAATAAAGTTGATGGGATGTTATGGATACAGTCTTGTGATGTCATAAAGTGTGGGTGTGATGTCACATAGAATTCATATGATGTCATACATAGAGTGGGTTTGATATCACACATATTGCAGGTGTGGTATAATCAATATACAGCAAATAATGATGCAACTAGAGTGGATGCGATGTCAGAAATACTGTGTGTGATGACATGAATACAGAGAGTGTGATGTCACAGAGGGATGTGACGTCATACAGAGTGAATGTGATGTCACATGTACTTCCTATGAAGTCATATATGTTGTGGCTGTGATATCTTACAAACAGTGGGACTTAAATCACCAATAATTGCGGTGTCATGAGAGACATACTGTAGATGTGCAGTCAGATGTAATGGCTGTGATGTGAGACAGAGTAGTTTACGTGTCATGAACACACAGTTGTGATGTCATAAAGCCTGGGTGTGATGTCGTATATAGTGCATAATGTGCCAAGCTTATAGTATGTGTAATATAATACACACAGTTTGTGTTATATCACTGATACAGAGGATGTGATCCTACAAATACAGATAAGGAGGGTGTGATGTCAAATATACTGTTTGTATCGACTCAACACAGTGTGTTTGATGTCAAATATATTGGATATGGATTCACAAACGCAGTGGGTGTGACGTTACAGATAAAGTGGCTGTGATGTCAGAGGTATAGGGGTTGAGATGTCCTAAACCGTAGATATGATGTCACATATAGGAGATCTGATGTCATGAATGCAGCAAATGTGATGTCTTAAAGCTGAGGATTGATGTCGTAAAATGTGAATGTGATGTCATGTTGAGTGTGTATGATGTCATATGTGTGCAAATTGTGATGACGTCCATACTTGTGGTGATGTCATCGATATAGAGTGTGTGACGACACAGATACAGTGTTTGTGATGTCCAATATAATGGGTGAGTTGTCAGGTATAGTAGGCGTCATTTCATGAAAGCAGTATGGGTGCTATCATATATACTGCATATGATGTAACCAATGTACTGGGTGTGATGTCATATATTTAGGTGCCTGTTGTCATAAAGAGATCAGGTGATGTCATGAATACTGCATAATTAGTCCCCCACATAGAGTGTGTGTGATGTCATGCAGAGAGTGTAGGTGGTATAATTGATACACTGTTTTGATGACACAGATACCGTGGAGGTAGTGTCAGATATAGGGGCTGAGATGGCAAATATAACGTTTATGTTGTCTTGTCTTGCGTGTGTGGTCAAATATAATGTGTGTGATGTCATGAATGCAGTGGATGTAGTGTGATCACTCCAAATGTGTGAGTTCATAAAGAGTGGATGTGACGAAATGTATCGTGCATCAGATGTCATACATAAAGTGGGTGTGATATCATACAAACAGTTGGCCAGAGGTCATCAATAGGGTGGATACAATGTCAGCAATAGTGGGAGTAATGTCATGAGTGCAGTGCATGTGATGACATAAATAATCTGTGATGTCATTAAATGTGAATACGATGCATTTTAGAATGTATATGATGGTATACATGTAGTGGGTGTGAGGTCATACATACAAAGGGTGTGATATCATTGAAAGTGTGTGTGATGACACAGATACAGTGACAGTGATGTTAAAAATAGAGTGAATGTGATGTCGTATACAACGGATATGATGTCGTCTCACATAGCGCATGAGATCTCATAAATAAAGTTGGAGTGATGTCCTCAATACAGTGGATTTAATGACCCAGATACAGTGGATACAATGTCAAATAGAGTGTGTGTGATGACGTAGAAACTGTGGTTTGATGTCATAACCTGGGAATGTGATGACTTGTATGGTGCAAATGTTGCCATACATATGCAGAGTGTGAGGTCATTCAAAGAGTAGGCGTGATATCAGTGGAGAGGATGTGACGGCAAAGAAACAGTGGGAGCAATGTCTGGTACAGTGGGTGTGATAAAATGCCTGAAGTGGATGTTGCAACATAAATTCTGTGGTTTGGTGTAATAGAGAGTATGTGATGTCATGTGAAGTGCAAATGATGTTATATATCTGGCGAGAGTGGTGTCAACAACACACAGTGCTGTTATGTCATACATTGTGCATATGATGTTATAAATAGAGTGGATAGGATGTCCCACGTATACTTGCTGTGATATGATAAATAGAGTGGCTGTGATATGATAAATAGAATGGCTGTGATATCATTGTTAGAGTAGGTGGAACAAAACAGATACACTGGACGTGAGGTCAGATACAGTGGATGTGATGTCTGGTATAGTGGACTTGAGGTCATAAATAAAGTGGTGTGAGGTCATAATGAGTGGATGTGATGTCTTATGTAGTACATGTGATGTCATACATATAGTGGCTGTGATATCATACATAAACTGGGTTAGATAAAATTTGTTCATTGCCTGTGTTGACACAGATACAATGCGTGTGATGTCAGACATAGTGGGTGTGAAGTTACACAATGGTTGTGTTGTTATAACACTGCGTGTGATGCCATATGAAGTGGATATGTCATAAACTTAGAGTGTGTGATATCATAGATAGAGTCATTGTGTGATGTCACATATAGAGTGAATGTGATATCATACACAGTAGATGACATGTCATATCGTATATAGTCCGTGTGATGTCATGAACAGAGTTCAAGTGATGTCATAAATACTAAGGACTGTTGTCATAAAGTGTGGATTTGTTGTCATGTATAGGGCATATGATGGCATGCATATGCCACCTGTGAACTCTTACATAGTTGGAGTGATGTCGTGGACAATGTGTGTTTGATGACATATACAGTGGATGTGATGGTAGTTATAACGGGTTTGAAGACAGATATAGAGCTTGTGTAGTCACACACACAGAGTGGATGAGATCATATACGGTGGATATGATGTCATAAACATAGTGGGTGCCATGACAGGTAAAAAATCGCATGATGACATCAAGAGGGGATTTGATGTCTTATAACGTGCCTATAGTGTCATACATGCAGTGGCTGTGATTTCACACGTACATTGGGTTTAATATAATCATTTAAGTGAGTGTGATTACCCAGATATAATGGCTGTAATGTCGGATAGAGTGGTTGTGTTGTCCTTCATACACCATGTGAGATGTCATATATAATGAGTATGATGTGAAAAACATTGTTGGTGTCTTGACACAGTTATAGTAGCTGTGATGTCACAATTACAGTGTATGTGATTTCACAAAGTGTGGATGTGATGTTTTGAATAAAGTTGATGGGATGTTATGGATACAGTCTTGTGATGTCATAAAGTGTGGGTGTGATGTCACATAGAATTCATATGATGTCATACATAGAGTGGGTTTGATATCACACATATTGCAGGTGTGGTATAATCAATATACAGCAAATAATGATGCAACTAGAGTGGATGCGATGTCAGAAATACTGTGTGTGATGACATGAATACAGAGAGTGTGATGTCACAGAGGGATGTGACGTCATACAGAGTGAATGTGATGTCACATGTACTTCCTATGAAGTCATATATGTTGTGGCTGTGATATCTTACAAACAGTGGGA
>JAJLRB010000858.1:0-17960 GCA_020976825.1 Odocoileus hemionus | reverse complement strand
GATCACATCCTCTGTATCAGTGATATAACACAAAGTGTGTATTATATCACACATACTTTAGGCTTGGCACATTATTCACAATATGGACAACAATCACACCCGCAGGCTGTATGACATCACAACTAGTGTGTTCATGACACCTAAACTACTCTGTCTCACATCACAGCCATTATATCTGACTGCACATCTGCAGTATGTCTCTCATCACACACGCAATTATTGGTGATTTAAGTCCCATTGTTTGTAAGATATCACACAGCCACAATTATGTATGACTTCATATGAAGTACATGTGACATCACATTCACACTCTGTATGACGTCACATCCCTCTGTGACATCACACCCCTCTGTATTCATGTCATCACACACAGTATTTCTGACATCGTATCCACTTTAGATTGGGTCATTATTTGCTGTATATTGATTATACCACACCTGCAATATGTGTGATATCAAACCACTCTATGTATGACATCATATGAATTCTATGTGACATCACACACACACTTTATGACATCAACAAGACTGTATCTCATAACATCCCATCAACTCTATTCAAAACATCACATCCCCACTGTTTGTGACATCACATTCTCTGTAATTGTGGACTATCACAGCCACAATAACTGTGTTCAAGGATACACCTACTATGTTTTTGACATCATAACTCAGTATATATGACATGTCACATGGTGTATGAATGACAACACAACCACTCTATTCGTACATTTCAGCCATTATATTGTGTTAATCACACTCACTTAAATGAATTTATGTTAAACCCAATGTACGTGTGAAATCACAGCCACTGCATGTATAACACTAATGGGCACGTGATAAAGACATCAAATCCCACTCTGATGTCATCATGCGATTGTTTACCTGTTCATGGCACCCACTATGTTTTTGACATCATATCCACCGTTTATGATCTCATCCACTCTCTGTGTATGACTATACAAAACTCTACATAATCTGTCTTCAAACCCGTTATAAACTGCCATCACATGCACTGTATATGTCATCAAATCACACATTGTTGTACGACATCACTCCAATTATGTAAGAATTCACAGGTGGCATATGTATGGCATCATATGCCCTAGACATGACAATAAATCCACACTTTATGACAACAATCCTTAGTATTTATGACATCACATGAACTCTATTCATGACATCACACGGACTATAAAATCGATATGACCTGTATGTCATTTACTCTGTATGACATATCACATTCACTATATATGTGATATCACACAAATGTCCCTATATGATATCACACACTCTAAGTTTATGACATAATCCACATCATATGGCATCACACGCAGTGTTATAACAACCACAACCATTGTGTAAAAGCTTTTCACACCCACTATGTCTGACATCACACGCATTGTATCTGTGTCAACACACGCAATGAACCAATTTTATATAACCGCAGTTTATGTATGTTATCACAGCCACTATATTGTAATGGACATCACATGTACTACATAAGACATGACATCCACTCATTATGACCTCACAGCACTTTATTAAGTGACATCAAGTCCACTATACCAAAACATCACTTCCACTGTATCTGACCTCACGTCCACTGTATCTGTTTTGTCCCACATACTCTACCAATCAAATCCAGCCATGTATTTATCATATCACAGCAAGTATACGTGGGACATCCTATCCCACTCTATTTATGACATCATATGCACAATGTATGACATAACAGCACTGTGTGTTGTTGACAACACTCTCGCCAGATATATAACATCATTTGCACTTCAGATGACATCACATGCTCTCTATTACAGCAAACCACAGAATTTATGTTGCAACATCCACTCTAGGCATGATATCACACCCACTGTACCAGACATTGCTTTCACTGTTTCTTTGCCGTCACGTTCTCTGTCCACTGATATCACACCTTACTCTTTGAAATGACATCAAACTGGGCATATGTTATGACAACATTTGCACCGTACAAGTCATCGCATTCCCAGGTTATGACATCAAACCACAGTTTCTACGTCATCACACACACTCTATTTGACATTGTATCCACTGTATCTGGGTCATCACATCCACTATATTGAGGACATCACTCCAACTGTATTTATGAGATCTCATGCGCTATGTAAGATGACATCATATCAGTTGTATACGACATCACATTCACTCTATTTTGAATATCCCAGCCACTGTATCTGTGTCATCACACCCACTCTTTCAATGATATCACACCCTTTGTATGTATGACCTCACACCCACTACATGTATACCATCATATACATTCTAAAATGCATCGTATTCACATTTAATGACATCACAGATTATTTATGACATCAAATGCACTGTACTCATGATATTACTTCCAGTATTTCTGACATTGAACACCCTATTGATGACCTCTTGGCCAACTCTTTGTATGATATCACACCCACTTTATATTTGACATCTGATGCACGATACATTTCGTCACATCCACTCTTTATGAACTCACACCATTGGAGTCATCACACTACATCCACTGCATTCATGACATCATACATACTATATCTGACCACACACGCAGGACAACAGAAACGTTATATCTGCCATCTCAGCCCCTATATCTGACACTACCTCCACGGTATCACTGTCATCAAAACAGTGTATCAATTATACCACCCACAGTCTCTGCATGACATCACACACACTCTATGTGGGACAAATTATTCAGTATGCATGACATCACCTGATCTCTTTATGACAACAGGCACCTAAATATATGACATCACACCCAGCACATTGGTTACACATTATCCAGTATATATGATAGCACCCATACTGCTTTCATGACATGACGCTTACTATATCTGATATCTCACCCATTATATTGGACATCACAAACACTGTATTTGTGTGGTCACACACTCTGTATCGATGACATCACCACAAGTATGGACGTCATCACAATTTGCATACATATGACATCATACACACTCTACATAACATCACATTCACATTTTATGACATCAATCCTCAGCTTTAAGACATCAAATCCACTGCATTCATGACATCAGATCTCCTATATGTGACATTATATCCTCAGTTTAGGACATCTCATCCCCTATACCTCTGACATCACAGCCACTTTATCTGTAACGTCACAACCCACTGCATTTGTGAATCCATATCCAATATATTTGACATCAATCACACAGTGTTGAGGCGATACAAACAGTATATCTGACATCACACCCTCCATATCTGTATTTGTTGGATCATATCTCTGTATCAGTGATAGAACACAAACTGTGTGTATTATATCACACATACTATAGGCTTGCCATAATATGCATTATATACGACATCAAACCCTAGCTTTATGACATCACAACTCTGTGTTCACGACACCAAAGCTACTCTGTCTCACATCACAGCCATTATATCTGACTGCACATCTACAGTATGTCTCTCATCACACACACAATTATTGGTGTGATTTAAGTCCAATTGTTTGTAAGTTATAACAGCCACAATATGCATGACTTCATTATGAAGTACATGTGACATCACATTCACTCTGTATGACGTCACATCCCTCTGTGACATCACACCATCTGTATTCATGTCATCACACACAGTATTTCTGACATCGCATCTATTGTAGTTGCGTCATTAATTGCTGTATATTGATTATACCACACCTGAAATATGTGTGATATCAAACCCACTCTGTGTATGACATCATATGAATTCTATGTGACATCACATCCACACTTTATGACATCACAAGACTGTATCTATATCATCCCATCCACTCTATTCAAAACATCACATCCAATGTTTGTGAGATCACATACACTATAGTTGTGACATCACAGCCACTATAACTGTGTCAAGACACCTACTATGTTTTTGACATCTTACTCAGTATATATGACATCTCACATGGTGTATGAATGACAACTCATCCACTCTATCCGACATCACAGCCATTATATCGGTGTAATCACACTCACTTGAATGATTATATTAGACCCAAAGTACGTGTGAAATCACTTCCACTGCATGTATGACACTATAGGCACATTATAAGACATCAAATCCACTCTTGATGTCATCATACGATTGTTTACCTGTCATGGCACCCACTATGTTTATGACATCATATCCACTGTATATGATCTCATCCACTCTGTGTGTATGACTACACAAGCTCTATATCTGCCTTGAAACCCGTTATAACTGCCATCACATCCACTGTATATGTCATCAAACACACATTGTCGACGACATCATTTCAACTATGTAAGTGTTCACAGGTGGCATATGTATGTCATCATATGCCCTATACATGACAACAAATCCACACTTTATGACAACAATCCTTAGTATTTATGACATCACATGAACTCTCTTCATGACATCACACGGACTATATACGATATGACATGTCACCTACTGTGTATGATATCACATTCACTATATATGTGACATCACACAATGACCCTATATGATATCACACACTCTAAGGTTATGACATATCCACCTCATATGGCATTACACGCAGTGTTATAACAACACAACCATTGTGTAACTTCACAGCCACTCTGACATCACACGCATTGTATCTATGTCAACACATGCAATGTACCAATTTTATCTAAACCATTTTATGTATAATATCACAGCCACTATATGTATGACATCACATGTACTACATAAGACATCACATCCACTCATTATGACCTCACACCACTTTATTTATGACATCAAGTCCACTATTCTAGACATCACATCCACTGAATCTGACCTCACGTCCACTGTATCTGTTTTGCCCCACCTACTCTACCAATGATATCACAGCCACTCTATTTATCATATCACAGCAAGTATACGTGGGACATCCTATCCACTCTATTTATGACATCATATGCACAATGTATGACATAACAGCACTGTGTGTTGTTGACACCACTCTCGCCAGATATATAACATCATTTGCACTCAGATGACATCATATACTCTCTATTACACCAAACCACAGAATTTATGTTGCAACATCCACTTCAGGCATGATATCACACCCACTGTACCAGACATTGCTCCCACTGTTTCTTTGCCGTCACATCCTCTCCACTGATATCACGCCTACTCTTTGAATGACATCACACTCGGCATATGTATGGCAACTTTTGCACCATACAAGTCATCACATTCCCAGGTTATGACATAAAACCACAGTTTCTACGTCATCACACACACTCTATTTGACATGGTATCCACTGTATCTGGGTCATCACATCCACTGTATTGAGGACATCACTCCAACTGTATTTATGAGATCTCTTGGGCTATGTAAGACGACATCATATCCGTTGTATACGACATCACATTCACTCTATTTTTAACATCATAGCAACTGTATCTGTGTCATCACACCCACCCTTTCAATGATATGACACCCTTTGTATATATGAACTGACTCCCACTACATTTATATCATCATATACATTCTAAAATGCATCGTATTCACATTTAATGACATCACAGATTATTTATGACATCACATGCACTGCATTCATGACATTACTCCCACTATGTCTGACATTGAATCCACCCTATTGATGATCTCTGGCCAACTGATTGTATGATATCACACCCAATTTTTGTATGACATCTGATGCAGGATACATTTCGTCACATCCACTCTTTATGAACTCACACCTTTGGAGTCATCACACTACATCCACTGCATTCATGACATCACACACACTATATATAACCACACACGCAAGACAACACAAACGTTATATTTGCCAACTCAGCCCCTATATCTGACACTACCTCCACGGTATCTGTGTCATCAAAACAGTGTATCAATTATACCACTCACACTCTCTGCATGACATCACTCACTCTCTATGTAGGACAAATTATTCAGTATTCATGACATCACCTGATCTCTTTATGACAACAGGCCCCTAAATATATGACATCACACCCAGTACATTGGTTACATCATATCCAATATATATGATAGCACCCATACTGCTTTCATGACATGACGCCTACTATACCTGACATCTCTCGCACTATATTGGACATCTCAAACACTCTATCTCTGTCGTCACACACTCTGTATCGATGACATCGCCACAAGTATGGACGTCATTACAATTTGCATACATATAACATCATACACACTCTACATGACATCACATTCACATTTTATGACATCAATCCTCAGCTTTAAGACACCACAGTCACTGCATTCATGACATCAGATCTCCTATATATGACATCATATCCACGGTTTAGAATATTTCATCCCCTATACCTCTGACATCACAGCCACTTTATCTGTGACGTCACATCCACTGCGTTTGTGAATCCATATTCAATATATTTAACATGAAACACACTGTGTTGAGACGATACAAACAGTATATCTGACATCACACCCACCGTATCTTTATTTGTGGGATCACACCCTCTGTATCAGTGATATAACACAAAATGTGTGTATTATATCACACATACTATAGGCTTGGCACCTTATGCACTATATACGACATCACACCCACGTTTATGACATCACAAGAGTGTGTTCATGACACCAAAGCTACTCTGTCTCCCATCACAGCCATTATATGTGACTGCACATCTACAGTATGTCTCTCATCACACTGCAATTATTGATGATATAAATCCCATTGTTTGTAAGATATCACAGCCACAATATGTATGACTTCATATGATGGTATTGTGACATCACATTCACTCTGTATGACGTCACATCCCTCTGTGACATTACACCCTCTGTATTCATTTCATCACACACAGTATATCTGACATCGCATCCACTGTAGTTGCGTCATTACTTGTAGTATATTGATTATACCACACCTGCAATATGTGTGATATCAAAACCCACTCTATATATATGACATCATATGAATTCTATGTGACATCACACCCACACTTTATGACATCACAAGACTGTATCCATGACATCACATCCACTCTATTCAAAACATCGCATCCACTGTTTGTGACATCACATACACTATAGTTGTGACATCACACCCACTATAAATGTCTCAAGACACCTACTCTGTTTTTGACATCATACTCAGTATATATGACATCTCACATGGTGTATGAATGACAACAGAACCACTTTATCCGACATCACAGCCATTATATCAGAGTAATCACACTCACTTGAATGATTATATTAAACCCAGTGTACGTGTGAAATCACAGCCACTGCATGTATGACACTATAGGCACGTTATAAGACATCAAATCCACTCTTGAAGTAATTATACAATTATTTGCCTGTCATGGCACCCACTATGTCTATGACATCATATCCACCTTATATGCTCTCATCCACTCTGTGTATATGACTACACAAGCTCTATATCTGTCTTGAAACCCGTTATAACTGACATCACAACCACTGTATATGTCATCAAACACACATTGTCGACGACATCACTCCAACTATGTAAGAGTTCACAGGTGGCATATATATGCGATCATATGCCCTATATATGACAACAAATCCACACTATATGACAACAATCCTTAGTAGCTATGACATCACATGAACTCTATTCATGACATCACATGGACTATATACTATATGACATGTCATCTACACTGTATGATATCACATTTACTCTATATGTGATATCACACAATGACGCTATCTATGATATCACACACTCAAAGTTTATGACATATCCAATTAATATGGCATCACACACAGTGTTATAACAACACAACCATTGTGTAACTTCACATTCACTAAGTCTGGCATCACACGCATTGTATTTCTGTCAACACACGCAATATACCATTTTTATCTAACCCAGTGTATGTATTACATCACAGCCTCTATATGTATAACATCACATGTACTACATATGACATCACATCCACTCTTTTTGACCTCTTACCACTTTTTATATGACATCAAGTCCACTATACTAGACATCACATCCACTGTATCTGACCTCACTTCCAGTGTATCAGTGTTATCCCACACACTCAACCAATGATATCACAGCCTCTCTATTTATCATATCACAACAAGTATACGTGGGACATCCTATCCACTCTATTTATAACATCATATCCACAATGTATGACATCACAAACACTGTCTGTTGTTGACACCACACTCGCCAGATGTATAACATCATTTGCACTTCAGATGACATCATATCCTTTCTATTACACCAAACCACAGAATTTATGTTGCAACATCCACTTCAGGCATTATATGACACACCCAGTGAACCAGACATTGCTCCCGCTGTTTCCTTGCCATCAAACCTCTCCATTGATATCCTGCCCACTCTTTAAATAACATCACACTCGGCATATGTATGGCAACATTTTCACAATACAAGTTATCACATCCTCAGTTTATAACACCAAACGACAGTTTCTACGTCATCATACACACTCTATTTGACATTGTATCCACTGTATCTGGGTCATCACATCCACTGTATTGAGGACATCACACCAACTGTATTTATGAGATCTCATGCGCTATGTAAGATGACATCATATCCGTTGTATACGACATCACATTCATTCTATTTTTAACATCGCAGCCACTGTACCTGTGTCATCACACCCACTCTTTCAATGATATCACAGCCTTTGCATGTATGACCTCACACCCACTACATGTATAGCATCATACACATTCTACAAGGCATCACATCCTCATTTAATGACATCACAGATTAATTATGACATCACATGCACTGCACTCATAACATCACGCCCACTATTGCTGTCATTGAATCCACCCTATTGATGACCTCTTGCGAACTGTTTGTATAATATCACACCCACTTTATGTATGATATCTGATGCACGATACATTTCGTCACATCCACTCTTTATGAACTCACACCATTTGAGTCATCACATTATATCCACTACATTCATGCCATCACACACACTATATCTGACCACACACGCAAGACAACACAAACGTTATATCTGCCATCTCACCCAGTATATCTGACCCTACCTCCACGGTATCTGTGTCATCAAAACAGTGTATCAATTATACCACTCACACTCTCTGCATGACATCACACACACTCTATGTGGGACAAATTATTCAGTATGCATGACATCTCCTGATCTCTTTATGACAACAGGCACCTAAATATATGACATCACACCCAGTATATTGGTTACATCATATCCAGTAGATGTGATAGCACCCAAACTGCTTTCATGACATGACGCCTACTATACCTGACATCTCACCCATTGTATTGGACATCACGAACACTGTATCTGTGTCGTCACACACTCTGTATTGATGACATCACCACAAGTATGGACGACATCACAATTTGCATACATTTGACATCATACACACTTTACATGACATCACATTCACATTTTATGACAACAATCCTCAGCTTTAAGACATCAAATCCACTGCATTCATGACATCAGATCTCCTATATGTGACATCATATCCACCGTTTAGGACATCTCATCCCCTATACCTCTGACATCACAGCCACTTTATCTGTAACGTCACACCCACTGCGCTTGTGAATCCATATCCAATGTATTTGACATCAAACACACTGTGTTGAGGCGATACAAACAGTATATTTGACATCACACCCTCCGTATCTGTATTTGTGTGATCACATCCTCTGTATCAGTGATATAACACAAAGTGTGTATTATATCACACATACTATAGGCTTGGCACATTATGCACTATATACGACATCACACCCAGGCTTTATGACATCACAACTGTGTGTTCATGACACCTAAACTACTCTGTCTCACATCACAGCCATTATATCTGACTGCACATCTGCAGTATGTCTCTCATCACACCGCAATTATTGGTGATTTAAGTCCCATTGTTTGTAAGATATCACAGCCACAATATGTATGACTTCATATGAAGTACATGTGACATCACATTCACTCTGTATGACGTCACATCCCTCTGTGACATCACACCCTCTGTATTCATGTCATCACACACAGTATTTCTGACATCGTATCCACTTTAGTTGGGTCATTATTTGCTGTATATTGATTATACCACACCTGCAATATGTGTGATATCAAACCCACTCTATGTATGACATCATATGAATTCTATGTGACATCACACACACACTTTATGACATCACAAGACTGTATCTATAACATCCCATCAACTCTATTCAAAACATCACATCCACTGTTTGTGACATCACATTCTCTGTAATTGTGACATCACAGCCACAATAACTGTGTCAAGACACCTACTATGTTTTTGACATCATACTCAGTATATATGACATGTCACATGGTGTATGAATGACAACACAACCACTCTATTCGACATTTCAGCCATTATATTGGTGTAATCACACTCACTTAAATGATTATGTTAAACCCAATGTACGTGTGAAATCACAGCCACTGCATGTATAACACTATGGGCACGTGATAAGACATCAAATCCACTCTTGATGTCATCATGCGATTGTTTACCTGTCATGGCACCCACTATGTTTATGACATCATATCCACCGTATATGATCTCATCCACTCTCTGTGTATGACTATACAAACTCTAAATCTGTCTTCAAACCCGTTATAACTGCCATCACATGCACTGTATATGTCATCAAACACACATTGTTGACGACATCACTCCAATTATGTAAGAATTCACAGGTGGCATATGTATGGCATCATATGCCCTATACATGACAATAAATCCACACTTTATGACAACAATCCTTAGTATTTATGACATCACATGAACTCTATTCATGACATCACACGGACTATATACGATATGACATGTCATTTACTCTGTATGATATCACATTCACTATATATGTGATATCACACAATGTCCCTATATGATATCACACACTCTAAGTTTATGACATATCCACATCATATGGCATCACACGCAGTGTTATAACAACACAACCATTGTGTAACTTCACACCCACTATGTCTGACATCACACGCATTGTATCTGTGTCAACACATGCAATGAACCAATTTTATATAACCCAGTTTATGTATGTTATCACAGCCACTATATGTATGACATCACATGTACTACATAAGACATGACATCCACTCATTATGACCTCACAGCACTTTATTAATGACATCAAGTCCACTATACCAAACATCACTTCCACTGTATCTGACCTCACGTCCACTGTATCTGTTTTGTCCCACATACTCTACCAATCAAATCACAGCCACTGTATTTATCATATCACAGCAAGTATACGTGGGACATCCTATCCACTCTATTTATGACATCATATGCACAATGTATGACATAACAGCACTGTGTGTTGTTGACAACACTCTCGCCAGATATATAACATCATTTGCACTTCAGATGACATCACATGCTCTCTATTACACCAAACCACAGAATTTATGTTGCAACATCCACTCTAGGCATGATATCACACCCACTGTACCAGACATTGCTTTCACTGTTTCTTTGCCGTCACGTTCTCTCCACTGATATCACACCTACTCTTTGAATGACATCAAACTGGGCATATGTATGGCAACATTTGCACCGTACAAGTCATCGCATTCCCAGGTTATGACATCAAACCACAGTTTCTACGTCATCACACACACTCTATTTGACATTGTATCCACTGTATCTGGGTCATCACATCCACTATATTGAGGACATCACTCCAACTGTATTTATGAGATCTCATGCGCTATGTAAGATGACATCATATCAGTTGTATACGACATCACATTCACTCTATTTTGAATATCCCAGCCACTGTATCTGTGTCATCACACCCACTCTTTCAATGATATTACACCCTTTGTATGTATGACCTCACACCCACTACATGTATACCATCATATACATTCTAAAATGCATCGTATTCACATTTAATGACATCACAGATTATTTATGACATCAAATGCACTGTACTCATGATATTACTTCCAGTATTTCTGACATTGAATCCACCCTATTGATGACCTCTGGCCAACTCTTTGTATGATATCACACCCACTTTATATATGACATCTGATGCACGATACATTTCGTCACATCCACTCTTTATGAACTCACACCATTGGAGTCATCACACTACATCCACTGCATTCATGACATCATACATACTATATCTGACCACACACGCAGGACAACAGAAACGTTATATCTGCCATCTCAGCCCCTATATCTGACACTACCTCCACGGTATCACTGTCATCAAAACAGTGTATCAATTATACCACCCACAGTCTCTGCATGACATCACACACACTCTATGTGGGACAAATTATTCAGTATGCATGACATCACCTGATCTCTTTATGACAACAGGCACCTAAATATATGACATCACCCAGCACATTGTGTTACACATTATCCAGTATATATGATAGCACCCATACTGCTTTCATGACATGACGCTTACTATATCTGATATCTCACCCATTATATTGGACATCACAAACACTGTATTTGTGTGTGGTCACACACTCTGTATCGATGACATCACCACAAGTATGGACGTCATCACAATTTGCATACATATGACATCATACACACTCTACATAACATCACATTCACATTTTATGACATCAATCCTCAGCTTTAAGACATCAAATCCACTGCATTCATGACATCAGATCTCCTATATGTGACATTATATCCTCAGTTTAGGACATCTCATCCCCTATACCTCTGACATCACAGCCACTTTATCTGTAACGTCACACCCACTGCATTTGTGAATCCATATCCAATATATTTGACATCAATCACACAGTGTTGAGGCGATACAAACAGTATATCTGACATCACACCCTCCATATCTGTATTTGTTGGATCATATCCTCTGTATCAGTGATAGAACACAAACTGTGTGTATTATATCACACATACTATAGGCTTGCCATAATATGCATTATATACGACATCAAACCCTAGCTTTATGACATCACAACTCTGTGTTCACGACACCAAAGCTACTCTGTCTCACATCACAGCCATTATATCTGACTGCACATCTACAGTATGTCTCTCATCACACCACAATTATTGGTGATTTAAGTCCAATTGTTTGTAAGTTATAACAGCCACAATATGCATGACTTCATATGAAGTACATGTGACATCACATTCACTCTGTATGACGTCACATCCCTCTGTGACATCACACCATCTGTATTCATGTCATCACACACAGTATTTCTGACATCGCATCTATTGTAGTTGCGTCATTAATTGCTGTATATTGATTATACCACACCTGAAATATGTGTGATATCAAACCCACTCTGTGTATGACATCATATGAATTCTATGTGACATCACATCCACACTTTATGACATCACAAGACTGTATCTATATCATCCCATCCACTCTATTCAAAACATCACATCCAATGTTTGTGAGATCACATACACTATAGTTGTGACATCACAGCCACTATAACTGTGTCAAGACACCTACTATGTTTTTCACATCATACTCAGTATATATGACATCTCACATGGTGTATGAATGACAACACAACCACTCTATTCGACATTACAGCCATTATATCGGTGTAATCACACTCACTTAAATGATTATGTTAAACCCAATGCATGTGTGAAATCACAGCCACTGCATATATGACACTATAGACACGTTATAAGACAACAAATCCACTCTTGATATCATCATGCGATTGTTTACATGTCATGGCACCCACTATGATTATGACATCATATCCACCGTATATGATCTCATCCACTGTGTGTGTATGACTACACAAGCTCTATATCTGTCTTCAAACCCGTTATAACTGCCATCACATGCACTGTATATGTCATCAAACACACGTTGTAGACGACATCACTCCAAATATGTAAGAGTTCACAGGTGGCATATGTATGCCATCTTATGCCCTATGCATGACAATAAATCCACACTTTATGACAACAATCCTTAGTATTTATGACATCACATGAACTCTATTCATGACATCACACGAACTATATACGATATGACATGTCATTTACTCTGTATGATATCATATTCACTATATATGTGACATCACACAATGACCCTATATGATATCACACACTCTAAGTTTATGACATATCCACGTCATATGGCATCACACGCAGTGTTATAACAACACAACCATTGTGTAACTTCACAGCCACTATGTTTGACATCACACGCATTGTATCTGTGTCAACACACGCAATGAACCAATTTTTTCTAACCCAGTTTATGTATGATATCACAGCCACTATATGTATGACATCACATGTACTACATAAGACATCACATCCACTCATTATGACCTCACACTACTTTATTTATGACATCAGGTCCACTATACCAGACATCACATCCACTGTATCTGACCTCACGTCCACTGTATCTGTTTTGTCCCACCTACCCTACCAATGATATCACAGCCACTCTATTTATCATATCACAGCAACTATACGTGGGACATCCTATCCACTCTATTTGTGACATCATATGCACAATGTATGACATAACAGCACTGTGTGTTGTTGACACCACTCTCGCCAGTTATATAACATCATTTGCACTTCAGATGACATCATATACTCTCTACTACACCAAACCACACAATTTATGTTGCAACATCCACTTCAGGCATGATAACACACCCACTCTACCAGACATTGCTCCCACTGTTTCTTCGCCGTCACATCCTCTCCACTGATATCACGCCTACTCTTTGAATGACATCACACTCGGTATAAGTATGGCAACATTTGCACCATAGAAGTCACCACATTTCCAGTTTATCACATCAAACCACAGTTTCTACGTCATCACACACACTCTATTTGACATTGTATCCACTGTACTGGGTCATCACATCCACTGTATTGAGGACATCACTCCAACTGTATTTATGAGATCTCTTGGGCTATGTAAGACGACATCATATCCGTTGTATACGGCATCATATTCACTCTTTTTTTAACATCACAGCCACTGTATCTGTGTCATCACACCCACTCTTTCAATGATATCACACCCTTTGTATGTATGACCTCACACCCACTACCTGTATGCCATCATATACATTCTAAAATGCATCATATTCACATTTAATGACATCACAGATTATTTATGACATCACATGCACTGCATTCATGACATTACTTCCACTATTTCTGACATTGAATCCACCCTATTGATGACCTCTGGCCAACTCTTTGTATGATATCACACCCACTTTATGTATTACATCTGATGCACGATACATTTCGTCACATCCACTCTTTATGAACTCACACCATTGGAGTCATCATACTTCATCCACTGCATTCATGACATCACACACACTATATCTGACCGCACATGCAAGACAACACAAACGTTATATCTTCCATCTCAGCCCCTATATCTGACACTACCTCCACGGTATCAGTGTCATCAAAACAGTGTATCAATTATTCAACCCACACTCTCTGCGTGACATCTCACACACTATATGTGGAAAAAATTATTCAGTATGCATGACATCACCTGATCTCTTTATGACAACATGCACCTAAATATATGACATCACACCCAGCACATTGGTTACATCATATCCAGTATATATGATAGCACCCATACTGATTTCATGACATGACGCCTACTATACCTGACATCTCACTCATTATATTGGACATCACAAACACTGTATTTTTGTCGTCACACACTCTGTATCGATGACATCACCACAAGTATGGACGTCATCACAATTTGCATACATATGACATCATACACACTCTACATAACATCACATTCACATTTTATGACATCAATCCTCATCTTTTAGACATTAAATCCACTGCATTCATGACATCAGATCTCCTATATGTGACATCATATTCTCGGATTAGGACATCTCATCCCCTATACCTCTGACATCACAGCCAATTTATCTGTAACGTCACACCCACTGCGTTTGTGAATCCATATCCAATATATTTGACATCAAACACACGGTGTTGTGGCGATTCAAACAGTATATCTGACATCACTCCCTCCGTATAAGTATTTATGGGATCACATCCTCTGTATCAGTGATAGAACACAAACTGTGTGTATTATATCACACATTCTATAGGCTTGGCACATTATGCAATATATACGACAACACACCCAGGCTTTATAACATCACAACTGTGTGTTCATGACACCAAAGCTACTCTGTCTCAATCACAGCCATTATATCTGACTGCACATCTACAGTATGTCTCTCATCACACCGCAATTATTGATGATTTAAGTCCCATTGTTTGTAAGATATCACAACCACAATATATATGACTTCATATGAAGTACATGTGACGTCACATTGACTCTGTATGACGTCACATCCCTCTTTGACATCACACCCTCTGTATTCATGTCATCACACACAGTGTTTGTGACATCGCATCCACTGTAGTTGTGTCATTACTTGCTGTGTATTGATTATACCACACCTGCATTATGTGTGATATCAAACCCACTCTATGTATGACATCATATGAATTCTATGTGACATCAGACCCACACTTAATGACATTATAAAACTGTATCCATTACATCCCATCAATTCTATTCAAAACATCACATCCACTGTTTGTGACATCACATACACTATTGTTGTGACCTCACAGCCACTATAAATGTGTCAAGACACCTACTATGTTTTTGACATCATACTCAGTATATATGACATCTCACATGTGTATGAATGACAACACAACCACTCTATCCGACAGTACAGCCATTATATCGGTGTAATCACACTCACTTAAATGATTATGTTAAACTCAATGTACGTGTGAAATCACAGCCACTGCATGTATGACACTATAGGCACGTTATAAGACATCAAATCCACTCTTGTTGTCATCATGCGATTGTTTACTTGTCATTGCACCCACTATGTTTATGACATCATATGCATCGTATATGATTTCATTCACTCTGTGTGTATGACTACACAAGCTCTATATCTGTCTTCAAAACCGTTATAACTGCCATCACATGCACTGTATATGTCATCAAACACACACTGTTGATGACATCACTTCAATTATGTAAGAGTTCACAGGTGGCATATGTATGCCATCATATGCCCTATTCATGACAACAAATCCGCACTTTATGACAACAATCCTTAGTATTTATGACATCAAACATGAACTCTATTCATGACAACACACGGACTATATACGATATGACATGTCATCTACTCTGTATGATATCACATACAATATATATGTGACATCACACAGTGACTCTATCTATGATATCACACACTCTAAGTTTATGACATATCCACCTCATATGGCATCATACGCAGTGTTATAACAACACAACCATTGTGTAACTTCACAGCCACTATGTCTGACATCACACGCATTCTATCTGTGTCAAAACACGCAATGAACCAATTTTATCTAACCTATTTTATGTATGATATCACAGCCACTATATATGACATCACATGTACTACATAAGACATCACATCCACTCATTATGACCTCACACCACTTTATTTATGACATCAAGTCCACTATACCAGACATCACATCCACTGTATCTGAATCTCACGTCCAACTGTGTATCTGTTTTGTCACCACCTACTCTTACCAATCAAATCACTGCCACTCTATTTATCATATCACAGCAAGTATACGTGGGACATCTATCCCACTCTACCTATGACATCATATACACAATGTATGACATAACAGCCACTGTGGGTTGTTGACACCACACCTCGCCTAGATATGTAACATCATTCGCACTTTCAGATGACATCACATACTCTCTATTACACCAAACCAACAGAATTTGTGTTGCAACATCCACTCTAGGACATGATATCACACCCCATGTACCAGACTTT